>ML996707.1:228843-242424 GCA_010356995.1 Trichodelitschia bisporula | reverse complement strand
CTCCCTCGTGTCTGCCTCTTTGCCTAGACAGAGTCGCAATAAGGAAGCCCGAACGCCCGCCGCGCCTTCCTCCTACTACAAAGTTGACGCACACCTCCTCCCCCCCCCAAACCTTCATGCCGTCTTCATTCAAAACCCTTCTGGGCTCCCTACGCAGATCGGAAAATCAGACCCCTCCCCACACCACCAGCCCGCCGCCCCTCACCTCCGCCTCCAACGCCTCCGCCTCGGCTCGCACCAGTGTCGCAAATTCGTCGACTACCTCGCTGCCCACGCAAGCCGGCACGCCGGTGCAGCAACAGCAGCAGCAACAGCAGCAGCAACCACAGCAGCAGCCGCAACAACCGAACCCGGCCATGAATCCTCAGAACCCCCTCGGTCGTCCGCCCTCCTACACCTACGCCCCACCCGGTGCTCCCCTTGGCGCTCCGGGCCGCACTCATTCGCCTATGCCTCCTCCGCCCATCAACACGGCTACGGGCCCCGCCGGCTACCCACCGCAGCAGCTCTACGGCCAGCCGCCGCAGCCACCGGGATATGGCCACCAACCGCCTCCGCCCGCCGGTTACGGTGGATATGGCGTACCCCAAGCTCAGGTGCCGGGCCCTTACGGGCGCGCGGGAGGCGGTGCCGTTGCTGAGGTCGAGGGTGCTGGCCGGAGCAAGGCGCAACTGATTGTGGGCATTGATTTTGTGGGTGTCCACCGGTGTACCAGACCGAGCTCCAACTAAAATTTACAGGGAACCACCTTCTCAGGTGTTGCCTTTGCCTTTGCGACCAACACCGAAGCCAAGGAGGACATAATAACGGAATGGCCAGGTGCGGGGAACCAGACGAAGCAGAAGGTGAGACGGGACTTTGCACGGGACGGAATACGTAAGCTGACGTGACAGATCCCGACCGTCCTCTACTACGACCAGTACCAAAAGGTCGTTGGCTGGGGCCCTGATATCGCGGATGCGCTTGCGCCAACCGGATATCCGAAGCCCGGCGTGCAAAAGGTCGAGTGGTTCAAGCTGCAGCTTATGCTTAGCGGTAACACGTACATCGACCCGATCAACCTGCCCCCGCTGCCGCCTGGCAAGTCGGAGATTGACGTGGCGGCCGACTACCTTTTCCATTTGCGCCAGGCGATGCGCAACCAGCTTCAGAAGACGCTGGGAGAGGTCTTCAACCGTGAGGAGCGCAATATCCGCTACTACCTGACCGTGCCGGCTATTTGGAACGATGCTGCCAAGGCTGCCACGCGCGCTGCTGCTATTCAGGCTGGCTTCCTGCGGGACGAGAACGACAACCGCCTTCAGCTCATTACCGAGCCCGAGGCGGCGGCCATGTTCTGCTCGAAGACCGGGCTGCTGAACCTCAAGATCCACGATGCGGTGCTGATCGTCGACTGCGGTGGCGGTACCGTCGATTTGATCGCGTACGAGGTGGAGGAGGAGCAGCCGTTCAGCGTCGCCGAGTGCACAGCCGGGTCGGGTGACTCGTGCGGTAGTACGGCGCTCAACCGCAACTTCAGCAACATCCTGCGCGCCAAGATCCGTAAGATGAAGCTGCCGGACGGATCGCGCACGGCGGGCAAGGTGTACGCCAAGTGCATCATGGACTTTGAGAACCGCATCAAGGCGGACTTCCGCAACAACGGGCAGAAGTGGGCTGTGGACGTGGGCATCGAGGCCGAGTTCCCCGAGGCGGGTATCGAGGAGGGCTACATGACGTTTACGAACGAGGAGATTCTGCAGTGCTTTGAGCCGGTGGTTAATCGCATTCTGGAGCTGGTGCGGAACCAGATTATTGCGATTCAGGCGCAGAATCGGAACCTACAGGTAAGCTTTATTTGTCTGCGAAGCTGTGAAGCGATTGGCTAAGACGTGTAGAACGTGCTCGTCGTCGGCGGTTTCGGCGCCTCGGAGTATCTCTTCCAGCAAATCAAGCTGCACGTGCCACCGCAGTACCAGTCGAAGGTGGTGCGGCCCATGGACTCGGTGGCCGCCATCGTCAAGGGCGCCGTAACGGCGGGCATCACGGAGCGCATCGTGACGCACCGCGTCGCCCGCCGGCACTACCTCATGGCGACGCTGCAGCCGTTCAAGGAGGGCCACCACCCGGAGCAGTATCGCGTGCCGAGTCTCGACGGCAAGGACCGGTGCAAGTACACGCGGCAGATCTTCGTGCAAAAGGGGCAGCGGGTCAAGATCGGTGAGCCAGTCAAGGTTAGCTTTTTCCGCCAGGTGGCTCCGGGGGCGACTTTGATGTATGAGGATATTTTGTATGCGTGTGATGATGATGTGTGTCCGGAGTATACCAAGGATCCACGTAAGTGCTCAGAGAACATTGGGGGGTGGGATTGGGGCTAATGTTGTGTAGGGATCAAGGAGGTTGTGACGCTTACGTCGGATTTGTCGCGTAAGAATTTGGAGAAGGATTTTGAGCGCATGGATACGCCGCAGGGCACGTTTTATCGCGTGTACTTTGATATTTACCTCACTCTTGATGGGTCGGAGTTCAATGCTGAGCTTGTGTGCCAGGGCGAGGTGATGGGGCGGTGTACGGCGAGGTTCCGGTAGGGGAGTGGTAGAATGGGGATGAAGAAAAGTAACATGCGGGTTGGATTGGTAGATGGATGGCAATTTTTGTGGCTGGCTGCTGAGGGTTATAGACTAAAGGCCTTTGCGAGGGTGGTGGTTGTGGGTGGTGATTGAGGGTGGGTGTGGCTAGTTTTTATGCCTGTCTTTGTTGCTGCTGTTGTGGTTGACGGCTTTTTTTGATGGTTTCATACCCGGTGCAAATGGAACGCTTGTTATGGACTTTGTTGATGGCAGGGAGGTGATGGGAAAGGTTGACGGGCTGCTGGAGTGATATCTCGATCCATGGTGCATGCGATGCCGAGTGACGCCACTGCCGAGAGGGTGAAGAGAAATCCGCCGAGCCATTGACTAGTCGTACCATAAATTTAGACGCAAAGACAGAACTAAACCTTTCCCTTTACATCCGTACAACAACACGTCGCCGCCAAATACTCGCAACCCCGACATACTGCGTACGAAAATCATCACCAACTCCCGATACGGCTAGCGCCGGATACATACCCCACCTAGCGGAAAGAAGCTTAGCGGGGACGCGAAGTCGCTCTAGCGCCTTGGTGCCGGCCCCGCCGTTGCACCCCTGTCATTCAGGCGGCCGGCTTGTGATCCGGTCCCCATACGTGGGCTGTAACGCTTGATTTGGGAGACTGTGATACTGACGTCCTGCGTTTCCTACGTTACTGCTTTCTAAAGCTGGAGGTCTTTGGCTGTTGGTGCTTTTTTTTGTGTGAGATTACTGGGTTTGAGGACTTGTGGATTGTGGAGATAGGAACGGGCTGGTGAGTTTGAATGTGCTGGGAGGGTGGGATGGGGCTAATGGCTTTAGGTTACGAGGACGAGACGAGAAGGAAGAGTGAGGCTTCGAGGACGAGCACGAGGAGAAGGACGAACGCACCGCTTCCCTTCCTGCCTGCCTGCCTGCGACGAGGTACACGCCGCCCTCGCCAGCAAGACCCGTAACCGAACCCCGAACACAACAGATCCTCGCCAACCCCACCTCGTCACAACGACCATAATATCCAACACCTTCACTATCGTACCTATCTGCGGCGCGATATCCACAAGGCCCTCGACAAACGAACCCGAGCACCGCAACGCCGACGGCGTAACCACCATCTTTACAACATCACTGACATCCTCACGGCATCGCCATGGCCTATCCGGCAGATGAGTCTGCGCTCTCCTTGCCCCCCTCAGATGAAGACATGCTCGACGTCTCCGCCCCCTTACACTGGCAACCCTCCCCCTCCCCCGGCGCCCAACAACAACCACAATCATCAACACCCGCACCCAGCACACCCCCCCTCCCCTCCCCCACAACAACCCCCCCCCAGCGCCACTCAACCCGCCACCGCGCCCCCCCGGCCCCGAGTCCCAAACCCTCCCCCACCCTCACAACCCCCCCCTCCGTCGACGTCCCCATGCCCGACGCCCCTCCCTCTCCAGAGTCCTGGTCCCACGACCCCGGCGTCCGCGCAAGCCCGCTCTTCCGCCTCCCCCGCGAACTGCGCGACGCCATCTACTCTCACTGTCTCACGGCCGCGGAGGCAATCCCCTGGCCCATCGCCAACCTCTCCGCCGGAATATGTACACCCCTTTTGCGGGTATGCCGCGCCGTGCACCGCGAAACATGGCCTTTGCTCTACGCCAAGAACACGCTATCCTTCGCGCATCCCTCCGACGCGAATATGTTCCTGTACGCACATAACAGGGCGCAAGCACGGATGTTAAAGAGTTTGAGATTAATGGTTAGGGATAGAGATGTGCGCGCCCTCTGGACCGGGTACCTCTCCTCCACGGCCCCGGGCCGCAGCCTCATGGCCGACTACCCCAGCTTGGAAGAAGTACACGTGTGCCTCAGGATGGTGGGGTGGGCGGGGCATGCGGCGCAGGGTGCGGACGTAGTCGAGCGTTTTCGGCGCTGGGGCGGGGATCGCGCGTTGAAGGAGCTTTGTTTGAGTGTTGAGGGACGGGCGCCGGTGGGGGCGGATGTGCGCGTTGTTATGTTATACAGGGTGGCGAGGGGGGATGTGGATTTGCTGTGGCGTATGTTTCCGGGGAAGTTTCAACGCAGGGGGGGCGGGGTGAGGACGGCGTGGGAATGTGTGTTTGGGGCTAGTGTTGCGTTGGAGGTGGAGGGGGTTGATGTTGAGGGGGCGTGAGGGCGGGGGTAGATGGGGATAGGGTGGATGGTGGGCTGGAGGGGGAGGAATGGGTTCTGCGGTTGTTGCATTGAGGGGGATTATTTTTTTGCGCTGGGGATGGTGGGCAAATTGCGGCATGGGCATCTGGTATAGGAATTGATCTGCTTTGCCATTTACACTGCTACCCTACATCCATATATCCCACCCCAACTTCCAACTCTCCACTATCTCATCACGTATGTACCGCCACGGAACCCCAGCGCTTCCCGGGTAGACACTCAGAATGAGATGGGAAAGCGCCCAGGGTCCCATGGGCGGCGTACTCCCTCGAACCGTTATTCGCGACCTGCAGAATGCGGGCTACGCGGTTGAGGGGAGAATTGGTCTGCGCACGGTGACTACATTGACCGCCGTTGGTCTTCCCGAGGGATGGGGCGGGCAACTTAAGAATGTGCGGTGCTTTTGGGGGAAGGGATGGGGGATGGGGGAGAGGCGAGCTTTGTGCTATGCTCTGCTGGCTGATATGCCATACTCTGCTGGCCGATATGACATTTCGACATGGACGAGGCCGAGCGGGGAGTCCGCGATGTCGTCTCCATCCAGGGAGAGTGCTCTCGTCTTCCTCTAGGAGAGAGTGATATCGTCTCCACCTGGGCGACAGTGAAAGAGCCGAGGACAACCATGTCCGATCAAGGGATGACGGCAATACTCAAGCCTTCTCCTGGCCTATGCAGTCAGTCTGGTCCACCTTCTCTCTCCTCTTCGTCGTGACGGAGAAGTAGTCAGCCGCGAAAATCTTCCCTAGGTCAAATACCCCGGAACATCATTCGCCCCCCCCCCCCCCCCCCCCCCCCCCCCCCCCCCCCCCCCCCCCCCCCCCCCCCCCCCCCCCCGCCCGGCAACCGCATGTTTACGCGCCGCGTCTTCCCCGGCCAACCGCAATGCGCAAAGTCGCTCGCGATCTCAATTGCGCTTTCAACACTCCCCATCTCGCATGCCGCCATGTCCTCAACCAAGCACCTCGAAACCGCGCTGCTGACCGAGCACTTGCGCTACACGCCCCTCGTACGCCCTCCCCCCACATCCTCATAAGCCACCCTAACCCCGCGCAACAGACCCTCCTCGACGATATAATAAACACAATCAACGAACTCACCTCCCGCGCCATCGACGCCGCCGAGTCAGGCCTCTTAAGCGCCCCGCCTGGCGCGCTGGGCTTCACGGACTACGTGCCCCCCTCCTCCGCTCCCACCAACCCTTCCTCCTCTACCCACCCTCCGCCCACCGCCCCCCCACCCACCGACCCCCCCACCGCCGCCCGCGCCGAAATCGAAAACGGCGCACACCAACTCGAAACCCTCCTCACCGCCAACATAGACATAAACTTCGACAAACTCGAAATCTACGCGCTGCGCAACGTGCTCGCCGTGCCCGCCGGTCTCGCGCCCTGGGTACGATTACCACATTACGAGGGGCTGCAACTCGATGGGCAGGACGGGGTGAGTCTGGATAGGGTGCAGGAGTTGAGGCGCAGGGTGCAGGAGGCGAAGAGGTTGAATGCGGGGCTGGAGGCGGAGGCGAGGAGGAATGAAAGGGTTTTGGAGAGGGTGAGGGGGTTGGTTAGTGGTGGGGATAATGGAGGGGAAGGATTTGGGTTCTTGACGCAGGGCACGGTGGGGGGGTTGGTTGTGGAGGGGGGGGGGGGGCGCCGCTGGGACAGAATACGGCGTTTGTGCTTGCGCAAGTGCCGGCGTTGCGGGTGCTGGTGGATGAGTTAAGGGCGAGGGTTGGGGTGTTTAGGGATGCTGGGGAGGCGAGTGAGGGATTGGAGAGTAGGGAGCGGAGGGCGTATGTTGAGATGCAAGCTAGGAGAGCGTTGGAAAGGAGGGGAGGGGTTGGGCCGGAAGGGGGGAGGAGAGGGGGAGAAGAGGAGGTTAGGGCGTTGGAGGGGGTGTTGGAGAATATGGAGGAAGGGGAGTGAGATTCGGACGGTTGATTTATAACTGATGACGGGCTGAAGTCAAGCTGCGCATGGGCTGCTGGCCGCTGTTCGCTATTGGGGATGATGTTGATATGCCCCATCTGGCATATCTGAGGGGGGACAGTTCCTGTGCGTGATACATTTGGTTGGGACGGACGCTGAGGAGTGGCTGGAGATGATACCCTGGGTTGGAATGTGGATGTATTCGTGACAGGCTGCGATAGCGTCTAGCTTACCATTCATAATGGAAGAATAGGCGTGGGACGTGCAAATGGCTACGATGCGAAGTGAAGAGTTGATGACAGATGAAGAGAGGAGAGAGTCAAGATGATGATGAAAGATCAAGAGAAGAGAGTCAAGAGATGTTCGCCACTCAGATACAGTACGTCATGTGGCAAATGTCCTCCGATCCTCCTTCCCCTCATCATGCGCACATTACACCATTTGCGCCCCGTCCCTTCCTATCCAGCAATGCTCTTTCATCATGCCTATATCCAGTTATCATCTGTTTCAAGGTCAGATGTACTGCATCACCTTTACCGCGTACATCATCATCACAATGTCAGACACCACGATCAGTCACCAAGTAACGAAAGGTAGTAAACAAGTCAAATAAGAAGTAGTAACCAGTAACAAGCTCCCCACCCCTCCAGCGCCAATCTATCCCCGAATCCATACCCTACAAACTCCACGCTATGCCCTACCCTAAACCCAGCACGTAGAAATCAAAGAGGATCCAGTTGCCCAAGTCTCAAGCACGCCCACTAGCACACTCAGTTCTCCCCGTCCCGTGGCTTACATTCAGCACACAACCCCCCTCGTCCGACTCTTCGACCTGACCCTGAGCACAGGCGCACTCACATCCCGCCGTCCATCCACCCCCACCCCCTCCTCGCGCACACTCTTCGGCGTCGCGGTACCGAGAGCCATACTCCGCGCCCGCCCCCGCCGTGCCTGTATCTGCGCCAGCGCCGCCGCGCGATCCAGCGTGCCATCCGGCTTGAACGCCTTCCCCGCCGTACTCGGGGCCGGGAAAGGCGACGCCGGTGTGCCGGCGCTGGGCGTGTGCGGCGCGGCGTGGTTGGGGGCGTGTTGGATGAGCGTGCTCGGGTGCGGAGAGAAAGTTATGGGTATCGTGGTTGTCGTGGTTATGGTGCGGATTTCGACGTTGGAGGGGGTTTGCGGGGCGAGTGTGGGGGTGGAGAGGGGGGAGGGAGTGGTTTCGGGCGAGGTGGTGGGAGAGGCGGGGAGCGGGATGTCGATGATTTCGGCGTGCATGATGGGGGCAGGAGTCGTGGTTGGGATCGGTTGAGGTTGAGAATCTGCGAGGGCGGAGGTTTGGGTGCGCGACGGAGCCTGGACTTCGGGCGCGTCCGTGAAGTTGATGAGCAGGTGGTCGTCCTCCTCGGCGGCGGGAGAGGCGTCTTCCATCGGCGTATCCTCGTGCTCGTCCCTGTGCTCTTCCTTCGGCGCACGCGGCAGCGGTAGCGGCAGCGTCTGCTTAATATGCTCCATCTCCTCCACCAAGCTCGCATCATGCACATACCGCCCGCCCCGTCCCTCCGCAATCCGACATGAGCAGACCAAGAACTGGCACTCCATCTTCATGAACTCGATCTGGTCCTCCGCGCTCTCACGCCGGCGCCGCTCAAGTGCCAAATCCTCCTCTAGGAGCTTGAGTTCAAGCCCTGCGAGCGGGACCACGTTTTCCTTATCCGAGTTTCCGCGGCTGTGCTGCTTTGTCGGCGATTTACGGGGTGATTTCGAGGGCGAGGAGAGCAGGAAGTCGTCTTCGTCGATGGTGGGCAGCGCGATCATGCCCTCAGCCGCGATGCGGGCTACCTCCTCATGGTGTAGGGTGTGTTTCAGCGCATTGCGCTCTTCTTCCAAGACCTTCATCTGCGTCCACGCCCTCTCCAGCTCCTCCTGCACTTCAACGAGCCGATACTGCGCCGTGAACGCGTCCTGTTCGCGCTTCGCGCAGCGCTGCTTCTCACTCGCCAAATCCGCCTGCGCGACGAGTAACTGACTCCGCACGCTCTTGAGCTCCTCAGCCGTCTTAACCAGCGCCGTCGACGCCTTATACGCCTCCTTGCGGCACTTCTTGACCTCCTTCTCGAACATGCCGGTCGCTTTCGATTGCGTCTCCTTCGAACGCGCCAACTCCTCCTGGTCAACATTAGCACAACCCCAGTAACCCCATTTCCAACCTACCCCAAGTACCTCAATCCGCTTCGCGCCCTTCCTCCTCTCCTCCCTCGCCTCATCAAGCTCCTTCTTCACCCGCCGCGCCTCCTCGCGCACCTTCCGCAGCTCCTCCGTGAGAGCATCGACTTCGGTTTTCAGCTTCTCGCGCTCTAGCTCCGCCATCTCCCGCGCCATTTCCGCGCGCTTGATGGCTAACTCCCCGCTGGCCTTCCAGTCCCGAATACTCAGCGCGTCAAACCGCGCCACCATACCCTGGACATGCGCGTCCGACGCGCTCGCAGCGCTGCCGCTGCGCGAGTGCCCGCGGTTCGGCGACCCCAGCAACGAAGTACCCCGAATAGGTGACCCAAGAGCCGATACACAGGACGGGGACCCAGTGATGACGAAGGGGTCGATGGTAGACGCGGCATTGAGGGAGGGCTTGCCGAACTCCGGCTTAAAGTCCGGTTTCCCAAAAGAAGGCGTGTTAAACGCCGAGTTATTGAAGTCGCTCTTACCGTAATCGTGTTTCGCGAACTCCGGGGATGCGTTGACGGGCCCTGAGTAGGGGGGACGCGTGCCGTTGACGCGTTCCGGGGAGAGGGAGAAGAGGGGCGTGCCTGGGGAGGCGGGGAAGAAGACGGGGGGACGGTCCATCGTGTATCTTGGTGGTTGTGCGCTGTCCGGTAGATGGGTTGGTGAAGCACGATGTCGCGGTGGGTTTCGTCGTGGTGGTGGTGGTGGTGCGGTTTGGATGGGTGCTGGGTAGGGGCTTTTGCGTGGTGTTGGGGCTGGGCGACGTCAACACGAGAAACCAGGGCAACACGCGAGGGGTCACGTGACGGTTGGTGAAAGCGCGATTGGATCGTGCATCATGGGCTTCGTTCTTTTCGCGTGAAGCTCTTTCCTCGAGCGAGCGAGCGTATTAACCATTAACTATTATACAAAGGCAGCGTCCCAACACCCCAACGCCCCTCACCCTCAAAACCGATTCCCCACTCCCGGCGGCTGATACGCAACATACTTCGGCCTCTCAGGCGCATTCGCAGCACTCGGCGATATCACCACAGGAACATAACACGCAGAACCCTCCAGCTCCGACACCGCGCTCGCGGGCTGCGGTATCTGCGGACTGCTCCCGATGATCGTCAAACTCGATGGATTCGACAACGCCATCCCCGCCTCCGAGCCCATACTCGACGGCCCATCCCAACTCGGCTGCGGACTACGGCCGCAAGTCGTGTGCGGACTTAGCGTGTAACTGAACTGCGGACTAGCGGCATTCGCCTGCACATCTGTCGGTAAAGTAACACCCGGGAGCTCAGCCGGCGCCATCTGCTGCCCGTGTGCGGGCGCGGATACGAAATCTGGACTTGAGGGGTAGGTGTCTGCTCGTCAGCGCGGTCGTCGACCGGATTTCGGGCTCACCTTTGGGTGGCATCGGACTTCCACCGAGCGTAGGGGATGTGACAAACGCGCTGGCCTCGAATTCCTTCTTGCGCAGCGACGTCCGCCGCCGGATGTAGTATATCCACCCCAGGACGAGGGCGATGAGTACTGCGCCGGCGACGACAATGCCAACCGTGATCGGGACATGCGACTTCGACCCTCCACTCCCCTCCGCCTTCCCCGGCGTCCCTGCCCCCGGCGTGGCCGTACTCGTAGCCGTACTCGTTGCCACCGCCGCCCCCACCACCGTCGACCCCGTCGCAGCACTCACAAACGGCGCCGCGGCCCCCGAATCATCCGCCAGTACCGCGGGCGCCAGATTACTCGTCGCACATCCCGCGTCCTGACACGGATTCCCCCTACAACACCCCCAAAACGGCGGACTCGTCTTCTTGCACGTATAAAACAGCCCAGTCGCGCACTTCTGATCGGCGAAAGTAGCATTATCCGCTGCATTCCAGCTCGCGCCGAGGAGCGCGCTGGGTACGCAGCCGTTGGCGTTGCATGGGTTGCTGGTGCAGCACCCGACGAAGCGGGCGCCGGTGGTGCAGGCGTAGTATGAGCCGCCGAAGGGACAGGAGGGGCGGAGAGGGGGGGGATGAGGGGTGAGAGGGGGGGTGAGAGGTGATGCTGACATTATGGAGCTATAGATGGGAAAACAGGGCGAAGGGCGCGGGCGCGGGCGCGCAAGACCTGTTTATCACCACCGCGCGAAGGATCAAGTATCATCCCTTGCTGTTGGATTCAAGGCTGAGTCCGGTTATACTCCGCCACGGCCGGCGCGTTGGGCGCGGGAGGGCTGGCCTTTGGTGCCGCACCGACGACGGTGTGCAACATGGGTGGCTGCTCGGTTGCCGCTACGTCAAGGTCTGCACGCCGCGCCACGCCGTGACGATCACCGTAGACGCGGACATTCATCGCGTGGTTTTTGCTGCGGTTATTCGGTCTCGCCAGGGCAAATCGTCTATCCCAAGAGCAAGTCGTCGTGATGCGCGGCCGGCGCTTAGCGCTCGCCGCAAGGCGCAAGGCTGGTGTTGGCGTGCAGGCTGGCCTGGCGTGCGAGTGGCTGGTCCGATCGGGGCGGGCTGGCCCGGGAACGGCGTTGCAATGTCTGGGCGGTTGGATGGCGGGGTGGAGATAGATGTGTGGAATGTGGTAGTGGGGGGTTGGCTGCAAGGCTGCGCACGGGTGGTGGTGTTCCGTTTCAAGCCTGTCTAGCCATCCTTCATGACTGGGAAGGCGTTGGATGGTGGATATCTAGTTCTAGATTGAGGACTGGTACGGCTGTAGATCGGAGTAGAGCGATGTCGCTGCTCCTACCCTCATGCGGAAGCTCCCCTTCTACGGATGATACGTCTCTCGTATTCATATGTGCTATAGAGCGAGATACAGCGAAAACCCCATGCAATGAAGTCTTACCCCGCACATCCCACCCATCACGCACGTGTTCGCATCACTTGTCACTTGCCCCATCCAGCACACCGGAAGCACGCCCTCTGCTTCCCAACCAATAAGCTCCCCTCAGCCGCCCTGCGATAAGCTGAAGCCGCTCGCTTACCATCGCGGTGGGGGCCTAGCCTGGTGCAGCTGACCCCGCTCCGTAGCGGGGTGCGGGGCATAAATAGGGCTTCCACTCCACGGCGTGCTTCGTACCCCACCTGCATCCACGACATCACCACTCCATACACTGCAACTACAGATCCCACAACCAATTCCCAACTTCCATACCAGCATCATGCATCCCGCTTGCCCCACTTGTGGCGCCGCGTCTGACGGGTCCAAGTCTTGCTCTTCGTGCGGTGCTGTGAGTACTACATTGCTTTCTAGAGCGGATAGATGCTAATGGTGAATTGCAGACGTGCCCGAACTAGAACTGGATTTCACACGCATACCGGGTATCGAGCGGCGGGTTAGGGGAGTATGGGTTTACGCATAGGCGAGGAGGGGTGGGGGGCGGATTGGCCGTCAGGGGTCGTAGGCGGGTAGAAATCAACCGTTGAACTGTGTGTCTGTGACATCGTGAAGTCCGTGATGTCGATGCTCCCGCTCCCGCTCCTAGTTCTATTGCTGCTTTTAATGGGAACATAGGCTTGGTGCATGTAATGGATGCGGTATGAAGTGAAAGGTTGAAAGAAGACGAAGAGGAGAGAGTCGAGAGATGCTCGAGGCCGAGTACACGATGTGGCGGATATCCTCCTATCATGAACACATCACTGTGTCCCTTCCTCAAGTAAGTATGCTCCTTCCTTCCACCACAATGCTCCGCCTCATATCCCCATCATCTTCTTCCAGCGCTATCAGCCTTGACGCCCTCAACAAAGCTCGACTCGAAGTCGCAGAGACAATGAATTGTCCCCAATCGGACTTTTGTCCCCGCGGGTACAAAGGACACTCGCGAATAACCCACCCCTTATCCTTCACAATCAGCATTGTTCTTTATGCCTCGTCCCATAAGACGCGTCAGCGCCAGCGCCGAGTCCAGACGTCAATACCAATCCCCACACACCAACATCAACCATGGAAAGCAACCCAGAAAACTCGCTCCCCTTTTCCTTCTCCGATTTCCGCGACCGAGTGTTCGCTCCCTGGCAAGGCGAAGAGCCCATCTCACCCCCCAGGACGCCCCTCACTCAAGCCGAAAAGGATTTCTACTTCCATGATGGACCTCTCCCTGTGCCCATGTCGCCGCCCTTGCCGCCCTTCACTCAAGCCGATGAGCAAATCGACTTCACTTACAGAGATGATGGACCTTCGTACGCGCCCATCTCGCCGTCCATACCGCCTCCCACGCAAAGCGAAGAGCCACGCCCCTTCACACACAGAGATGACGGACAATACATACCCACGTCGCAGGCCCTCCCAAACCTCACCGAGGAGCTATGGCAATACGAGATGCAGGCGCTGGGCGACGAGATATACCCGCCCGAACCGCCCCGGCCGTCGCCTTGGCTGCTGACCGAGCCGTGTCGCCCGCTCCCGCACAAGGCGCGCCCGAGGTTGGGGGTAGACACCAGGGTCGCGGCGGAGTACCCCGGCCAACTACCCGCCATCGTCTCGCCGGCGTTCGGCACGTCATATCTGCCATCCTATCTACCAACCGCAGAGCGAAACCACATCTTCGGCGACCCGAGCACTTCGGCCGACTCAACTCATGCCTCCCAGCGACCCTCGATCTCGACCGAACCCTTCGTAACCGACCAACCACCGATCTCGGCCGACCTTACTTACCCCCCCC
>ML996707.1:0-228768 GCA_010356995.1 Trichodelitschia bisporula | reverse complement strand
CATCACACTCCCCCCCACAGAGCCAGGCCGCACCTTCCGCGCCCCGAGCACTTCATCCTCCACGAGTCACTCCTCCTCGCAAACCCCAATCTCAACCGACCCCACCGACCCCTGGGCCATAGACACCACCCTCCCCAACCCCCTCGCCACCTACCTCGCCCACCTCGCCGCCCAGCACGCCTCCACCCAACACCCCCTCCCCGCCAACCACCCCCACGCCGCAAAATGGTACGGCTGGCTCGCCCCCTCCAGCACAGCCCACGCCACCGAACAAGCGCGCCTAGAGACCCTAGCCCAAGCCGTCATCGACCCAATGGCGCGCGAGGGCGAGCCTCTCCCCGGGCTCACGGATTCGCCCCGCACAGCGACAACGAACGCATGGTGGGCGCTCCAAGTCGGGCTCGAGGCAGAGCGCAGGGCAGCGCTATCGCCGGCGTCCGAGAGCATGTGGGTGTCCCCGAGCTCGGTGCCTTCGCTACCGCAGCACACGGACCGCGTACCCAGCGTGTCGTCGCAGGGGAGCGGCGAGACGGTGGCGTCATCCGGGCACTACGCGGCGAGCAGCGGGTCCCAGAGTTACAGCACGCCCGGCAGCTCCGAGGTGGGTTACCACCCCTACCCCCCCAGCGAGCGAGCCAGGAAGGTCAGGGCGCGGTTCCGCGTGCCTAGCAGCTCGTCGGAAGAGAGCTACGCGCCCGCATCGACCCCGAGGGTGCAGAACGCGCAGGATAAGTTCCGTGTGCCCAGCATCTCGTCCGAGGAGAGCTACGCACCCAGCACGTCGCCGACGCGCCCCTGGATCCGTGCTAACCGCAGCACGTCCGGGCGCAGTGCGCGGACGCGCAAAATCGCGACGTATGATGTGAACGCCGCGTACCCGCTGATCCCACCGCAGCCTGAGGCGTGGGCATATGGGGAGAGGGAGTATGTGTACACGGAACGAGGTGAGTTGCGCAATGCCACGTACACGCCGGAGCAGATATGGGCGTTTATCGTAAGGAATCCGGCGAAGACGACGCTGTGGATCCAGCGCACGCCTGCGGATGCGATAAGGCGGTATCCCACGGCAGGCTCGGCAAAGTGTCGGTTTGACTGCTGTCCGATACGCCAGGCGGGTCTCCCAGGGACGATTCTACCGGGGCATTATCGGGTTGCGATTGATGAGCGGTGGGGAAGGTTTGGTGAGTCTGTGGATCCGCTGGTTGTGGCTGGGTATGTGCATTTGTACTGCTTGGAGCGGTTTATGGATTTTAAGAAGCTGGTGAAGGCGGGGGTTGATGTTGCTGTTGATGTGCGGAGTTTGAGCCGCGAGCCGGGGGGGAGATGGGGTGCGAGGGTTGAAGGCGAGGATGCGCGTGTTGCGGAGGTATTTTTGGCGAAGGTGGGGGAGATGCCGGGCACTGGGGATAAGGCGTTTCGTCCTGGCCCGGAGGTCCCGTATCAGACGACGCTGGGGTGGGGGATGCAGTCTGCGCGCAATGAGACGCGGGGTGCGCGTGTACGGGCTAGTAGCTCGCCGTCGAATGTCGCGGTCCATTTGGGGGATTTGGAGGTGTATTTGCGGGGTAAGAAGGGGAAGCGGAGGGTGAGGGTTCAGGAGGAGGAGGAGGAGGAGGAGGAGGAGGAGGAGGGGAGGGTGACGAGGGCGGCGACGAAGAGGATGGCGGAGGAGGAGGTGGGGGAGGAGAGGGGGGGGGGGAAGAGGGTGAGGCTGGCGTGATGAAGGTAAGCGGTGATGGTTTGGTTGGTGGTTTGGTTGGTGGTTTGGATGTTGAGGCGTAGAGGAGGTCAATATGAGGTTCGTTGGATATGAACTCAGTGGTGAGGTGACATCAGTACAGTGGGGTAATGGTACTCTATAGATTGGTTCACCAACGGCCTGATGTTGACATTGAAGGAGCACTCTTATCTGATGAACATGATGGGATGTGCACATGATACGAGGAAGGAATAGGAAGATACTTGGCAGCATCGTGCATTTCTTCGTGAGAGTCTCTTCCTCATTATCTTTCCCCTCAATCTCCATCTCACAGTCCCCTTCGCACGTGCAGAGCCCCACTCCCATAACGGTCCACCCCTTGCATCAGCGTGGGAACACGGCAAGGGCCTAGTTCTAGAACACGTTGCACACGTGGAACGACGTAGGGAGCACGACGGCGCGGGTGGGACTACAAAAGGCGGACATGTACAGATGTATCCGTCTGTCTGCGCTTTGCCGCCTTCCTACGGTTATGAGGTTGTGCGGTCGTGTGGGTGACGTTTGTGATGCATGGACGAGAGGTAGGGGGGAAGGAGATGCAGCTGCGCGCCTTTGTACGTCGCGTGGTGGTGGCTTTCTTCGATGTTACCTGGCGTTCTGGTCGTGTGCTCTCTCCCCGCTCGATTGTCTTCTTGTCTGCTGTTTCCTCGACGAAGTGGTGCCGGGTGTCGCTGGCTGCGCGCGGAGGACAAAGACGAGGAGCGGGCTGTGGGCACGAGTAATGACATTCACAGGCACCATGGTGACAACTCGATCTCGACCCGCCATATCGACACCAAAACCTCATATCAAAATCACGCCCCCTCGCACAAACGCCACCAATCCCCCCTCCCCATCCCAGCTAGCACCAGCATCCGCACCAATGAGGCCCTAGCCAGTGAAGCCGGGGATCTACGCAGTACAAACACTTCATCCCCCCCCCCCCCCATTAGGCCGCCCGCCAGCAAAGAGGCTCTTTAAAGCACATCATTGTCACCATCTCACTGTCACCATCTCATCGTGTCCCCTTCTTCTCGTTCTCATCGCTGCCGCTCCTCGACTCCCCTAAAGGTTCTGGACCCGCCACCATCCCGCCCTACCAAGCCCCTCCCGCATGGCGCAGCCTCCCCGCACACGTCCCCTGAGCTGAAAATCCGACAGGCGCTGCCCCTGAAAGTCGCAGCGACGGCAAAAGATCGAGTACTAAACTCGTCGGCCCGCCACACGCGCCCGCTCCTCTTCCTACCTCCGTTCAACAACCTCGGAAACCCATCATCACTCCTTCAAACGTATCCTCCCTCTTCCGCGCATCCTCCCCCTTCGCGCATCGTCGCCCGTCACCCGGCCCAGGCGCCAAACAAACGCCCACCATGCCCCCCCGCCCCGCCTTCCTCACCTTCGCCGCCTTCATAACCATAACCCTAATCTTCAGCGTCTACCGCCCCTCCTGGCCCGCCGCAGACATAAACGCCCTCGACCCGCTGCCAGACGGCCAATCACGCCGCGCCTACGCCACCTTCTACAGCACGCACATGGTCTCCGACGACCTGCCAGACCCGTACTTCACGGCGACCCGCGTCCTCGCCTGGCAACTCCTGCACCGGCCCGAAACGAGAATGAAGCATACTCTGCCATTCCTCGTGCTCGTCCCGCCGCACGTATCCGCCGGCCGCCGCGCAATCCTCGAAAAAGACGGCGCAATCGTAGTCCCCGTCGCCAACCTGACGCCGAGTAATAACTGGGCAACACCGGGGCAGGAGCGCTGGGCAGACCAGTTTACGAAGCTGAGATTGTTTGAGCAGACGCGTTGGGATCGGATACTGTATATCGATAACGATATGTTGCTTACGAAGCCATTGGACGATATTTGGGATGAGCCGGCGGCGATGCACGTTATGAAGACCAAGGAGCGGCCTGTGGGGGTCGCGGAGGCGCCGTTGGAGCCCCCGGCGAATTATCTCTTGTCAGGTGTGACGGATAATGGCGGGTGGGAGCATCCTGTGCCGCCGAGTGGGGAGGGGATGCTGAATGGGGGGTTCTTGATGCTGAGGCCTGATAAGGAGCTTTTCAATTACTACGTCGACAAGCTGAATACGCCGGGCAGCTTCGACAGCGGGATGATGGAGCAGAGCTTGCTGAACAGCGTGCACGACCGCGCGGGCCGGATGCCCTGGCAGGGCTTCCCGCCAGGCAAGTGGAATGCGAATTTCCCGATGCTCAAGGATGTGGCGAATGGGGCCGCGACGCTGCATGACAAGTTCTGGGATGCGGGTAATAAGGGGGATATTGATCGCGAGCTTGTCGAGATGTGGTTCCGGATTCAGGGGCAGATGGAGGGGTTTTGGATTGCGAAGGGGAGGGGGGAGGCGGTTGTTAAGGCTGCTTGAGCAGGACATTGGGTTTGGAACGGTGGATGCTGATGTCTGGTGCTGGGGGGGATGTGGAGTTAGGGGGCGTTTTGGATGGTTTTCTTGGGGCGGTGCGGTTTTTGTTGGTGGTGGTGGTGGTGTCGGTTGGATATTGTATAGTGTGTATCTATTCGTCTAAGTGCATAATCCTCCCCGTTTGGCACGTGGTGTGTGTTCATTCCGGATGGGCGTTGACGTTGACGATGTATAGTCCGGTACACCACCTGCATTAGCGACGAACCGGCCTGTCCTCGCTCCCCGCGCCCTCCATTGTTACTACCCGCGAACCTCCATCCAAAGCAACGGCGCCCTCGAGCGTACAGGTGAGGGGAGCAGAGCTCCAACACGTTTAGCGGCAACTATGTAAGCTGAAGATTGAAGAAGAAGACAAGGAGAGGAAGAAAGGAAGAGAGGAAGAGAGGAAGAGAGGAAGAGAGGAAGAGAGGAAGAGAGGAAGAGAGGAAGAGAGGAAGAGGGGAAGAGACTCTCAAGACTTAAATACCTAATGCCGAGTATCCTCCTTTGCTCCTTCCGTCTATCATGCTCACATTACAGTACATCCATGACTCTTAGTATGCGCCTTCCTGACTTCAATGCTCCTTCTACAACCATATCAACCGGTCCCCTCCTCAGCGCCTCTATTCTCTCATCCAACTCTTCGTCGTCCATCCATCTCATCTCATCTCATCCCAACCACATCACACAGTCATTATACATACCCAACATCACCGCTTCGCCGTCCATCCACTCATCTCATCCCAACCGCATCACACAGTCCTTATCCATCCCCACCATCACCATCTCCCCCACTCGCTCCCCCCCCCCCCCCCCCCGCTTCGCCGTCCATCCACTCATCTCATCCCAACCGCATCACACAGTCCTTATCCATCCCCACCATCACCATCTCCCCCACTCGCTCCCCCCCCCCCCCACTCCTTCAGCAGCTCCTACCAACCAAGCAGCCCCCCCGTCCCCTACCGCCCCAGCCAGACCCAGTCGTCCACCTCCCGCTCCACCTCCCCCACGACCGTCACGTCCCAAACCGAACCCCGCTCCCCCTCCTTCCCCTCCATCACCAGCACCCCCTGGCCAACCAGCTCCTCCGTCCACCGCCGCAGCCACTCGCCCACATCCCGCCCCTCCTCCGCCTCCGCCGTTACGTCCCAACCCGACCCGCACCGCGCCCTTGCTCCTGCTGGCCGCAGCGTCCCGGCTTCGCCAACCGCCACTCCCGACGACAATATGCCAGCCCGCGCCTCCGCACCCGACAGTGCCACGCCTAGAGTAGTCCCCTTTGCCTGGACGGTCCCGGAAGCAGTGCGCCAGGCCGGACTCGAGAGGAAGTGGGAGGAGTTTACGCAAGCCGTGGAGGACACGAAGAGAAGTAAGGGGCTGCCGGGGAGGGGCTGCGCTGACGCGGGCAGTGCGGGCGGCTGAACAGGCTGGTAGGGGCGGGGCGAGCGGTGCATCCGGAACCGTAACTGCGGGCAGAGTGGGCGGGTGGAAGCGCGGTTTGTCACCGGACGAAACTTTGCAGTTTGCCGGGGATCGCAGGAACGGACCTCCGAGTCCGAAGCGGAAGCGCGTTTTGCTACCGGACGCGAGTCCGAAGCGGAAGCGCACTTTGCCCCCAGACGCGAGTCCACGGTTCGTCGAATCTCGCACGAAGAGGAACGGACCGCCCAATCCGAAGCGCATCCGGCGATTCGTGACTTCGGAGCGCGAAACCCCGGATCCGTGGCCGAGTAACGGCGCCGTGCGAGGCGTGTATGCCTTCCCGCCGAGGCCTGGGTAGAAGAGTCGCGCAAGGGGGACGGGAGACGGGCATTTTGCGCCGCGGGCTTCGGGTCGGTTGCCGGGGCTTAGGCGCTGGGCTGCGGTGCGCGCGGTGTTGGATAAGAGGGGCGCGGATGGGAGCGGGGTGGCTGGGGGCGGGCGCGGTTGTTGAGTGGTATGTCGCAGGGGATGAGGGCGAGGATGGATGGTGAGGCGAGTATGGGGGGGTTCGATCGCTTGGATATAGGGGAGGGGGGATTTTGTGCGCTCATTGCTTCGGGTTGCTGTGGTATTGTTCAGTTTCTAATTGGACTCGTTTAATGGAAGGATAAGCTTTGGATGTACAATGGCTACGGTGTGAAGTGATAGATCGCAAGAAGACAAACGACAGGAGACAGTCAGGGACGCTCGAGAGAAATATATAGGTGCGTGCCCAGCATCTTCTAATGCTCCCTCCTCCCAACGTGCGCATATTACATCATATGCGCCTTCCATTACCATGGCGCCTTCTCCAGACTGATATGCTCCATCCAGTCGTAAGTATGATGCCTTAGTACCATGTGTGCTATGTGTGCCTTACGCTCTGGACGCTTCCGGTGATTACGCGATAGCTTTTCCATTCACTACATATATATCCACGTTCAGCTCCCTTACGCCGACGATCAAAAGTTTCCCTACACTCTTAGTATCCACGCGGGGGATATCACAGATGGGCCCTTGCGGCCGCGGCCGTAAGGCTATAGGGCGGAGTGAAAGGGTGCTTTAGCAGCCCAATATCAATATAGCGACACGGCTCAGTGGAGGAAGACCGCTTCCGCATAGCAGTCGTATAGCAGCTAGCCTCGCCTCAGCCTCGGACCCCCTTCCCCACACACGTGGGACGGAAGGGTGGTCCACATGCCGGACCCGGGACAAGATATCGACGCGCAAACATGGGAGAAGAAGTCAGCAAACTTGTTGCCCGCGATTGCAACATTTAGTTGTACTGGCAACGCTGTGGGAGTTAGCCAAGGAGCGAACTCACCGTTTATATGTGAGCTCCAGGTGCGCACCCGAAAAATACTCCACCCAACAACACCAACAACACTCAGCTGCTGAAGCTTCGCGCTTCCTTACAACAGCTGCCTCGATTCATCACCACCACGCCACCAATGTTGCCGCCTCCCGGAAATCCGAACAACTCGAAACCGCAGTTTGCGATAGCAGCAACCATGGAGCGGTTCTCCGACAACCGCCTGATCTTGCAGGAGGGCAAGCAGTGGTACCGCTGGTGCAGCCAGCTGAGGAACTACGTCAACATCGTTGGGGGTAAACACCTCATCGACACTTCACCGAACCGACTCCCGGCCGACTTCGACGATCCTTGGTCGGAGCAAAAGCGCGCGCTGAAGCCGCCAGGTCCAAAAGATGGCAATACAAGCCAATGGTTCGAACAGCAATGGCTTGCCCAGCATGAATGGACCACTGAGCAGAACCGCATTGGGGCCAAAATAATGATCTTCATCAACACGTCCATCGCAAAGATCATGCGTGAACTGATTGTCGAATGCGGAACCCCATCGCAGCAGTTCCACACGCTGCAGGAGATCTTCGCGCCTCATTCCCGCGATATTAAGAAGGATCTGGAGGAGGACTACATCCATCCTGCGTTTCGCTCCTCGCCGATGGTCGCAGAGCTCGAAGCGCAACCGCAGGCCAAGTCCGGACCTTCATCCATCGTTCGCACTCCATCGGTCGCTGGAAATAGTTTTTCGGTCGTCAGCAAACTTTCGACCGTCGCTGGCAATGGTCCGCCCGTCGTTGGCAATGGTTCGCCCGTCGTGGGTAAAGGTTCACCCGTCGCTTTCATGGGTCCACCCGCTGCTCGCATTGGTTGCATCCCGGCCCATAATCCCAGTCCGACCTCGGCGGCCTCCCCCTGCACCCCGCTCTCGCCCGGCTACCCCTACCTCAGCCTCGCCTTCACTCCCCCGAGCCCCGCTCCCCTCAAACCCCCACCCCCGCCTACCTCCGCCAAAATGTCCGCCCCGCCGCCCCTCAAAGAGACTGAACTCCTCACAGATGCGGAACTCCTCGCCAACCTCCCAGCACGCCCCGACCCGTCCTTCGCAGGCCACGTCGCGCTCGTCACCGGTGCCGGCGCTCATGGAACGTACCTCGGCAACGGGCGTGCTATCGCCATGCTCCTCGCGGCTGCAGGGTGCAATGTGGTGTGCATCGACATTTCGCTTCCGGCTGCAGAAATGACTGTCGCCATGATCCAGGCTGACGCGCGCGCACACCCCGGGACAGCCTACGGGACCGCGTTGCCTTTCAAAGCCGACGTCACATCCGATGCAGACTGTGCGGCTGCTGCGGCATTTGCGATCGAGAAGTGGGGTCGGATCGATGTCCTGGTTAATGTGGTGGGCGTCATTGGTCCGCCTGGGACGGCGGAGACGCTGGATGCAGGCGCGTGGGCAAAGGCGCTGGAGCTCAATGTCACGGCCATGGCGCAGATGGCGAAGTATGCGCTGCCGCATCTGGCCGCGAATCCGCTGCCAAAGCATATGCCGCCTACGGGGCCAGTCTGGCGCGGTTCGATTGTGAATCTCGGCTCTGTTGCGGGACTGAGAGGAGGTACACCGAGTCTGCTGTATCCGACGGCGAAGGGGGCTGTCGTGAATATGAGTCGCGCGATGGCGGCGCAGCATGCACACCAGGGGGTTAGGGTTAATTGTGTGTGCCCTGGGATGGTGTACACACCGATGATGTTCAAAGAGGGGATGAGTGAGGAGATGAGGAACACGAGGCGGGACAGGAGTTTGTTGAAGACGGAGGGGGATGCCTGGGACGTTGCGAGTGCGGTGAAGTGGCTGGCGAGTGATGAAGCCAGATGGTGTACTGGTGTCATCTTGCCCGTCGATGCCGGTGTCACGGCGGTTAGTGGGCTGAAGTACTAGAAAGGGAACAGTAGATAGTTACAATGTCAGCATCGTCCACGTAAAAACACGTTCCCGATGACACCAAATGCCGGCTGGGATGGACTGGGAGGATAGAGTACACTGGAAGGCACAAAGGAAGCCATAAGTCGATCTCTCATAAACTGAACCGGCCTGTTAGTAATGGTCGAAGATAGAAAAGGTTGACGAGCTACATGGTGTAATTCGGCAAGATCAGATGATTGCAGGGCGGATTGATAAGTTTATGTACATATGCCATGAATGCAACGACAGTTGTTGATTTAGCGAACTCATGTCCTGGCTTTCATTGACCCTACAATAGTACAAGCGTGCTTTGGTATGCTGTTTGGCTAAAGTGGCAGCCTTTATGACAGCGATAAAATTGGTGATGAGCAGGATATGTCGTCCGATGTGAAGTGGAAATGGTCGCGACTTCCTGTCGTCACTAGGCGCGGTGCAGGGGCAGTAGCCAGACGCGCGCCTAACGCGCCTTTCATCCACGCACAGACCCACACACAGGCTCGCCAAGACCACGACGCTAAGCGAATATCCCACATCTTCCATCGACGAAAAAGCCTTCGACCACCAAAACAACCATTGTCGACTCTCACCCACAACTACGCCAACGCGCGCCATATTGCTGACAAAAATCACTTGAGGACTCCCCTGCGGACGAATCGTCACGGCAATAGCGCGTTTCCCCCAAAACTACCGACACCATGTCTGAAGGCGAAATTGAGGTCGAGAGCCCGACTGGCTATGCCATGCTCCCCAAGGAGGTCACCGATGAGATCGGTAGCGTCAAGCTGTTCAACAAGTGGAGCTATGAGGATGTTGAGATCCGTGACATCTCTCTGACGTGGGTGCAGTATGGGAGCTCTATGGCGCATGGCTAACGTCCTGCAGCGATTACATCCAGATCCGCTCCCCCGTCTACGTCTCCCACTCTGCTGGCCGCTATGCCGTCAAGCGCTTCCGCAAGGCGCAATGCCCGATCATCGAGCGTCTCACCAACTCTCTGATGATGAACGGCCGCAACAACGGCAAGAAGCTGATGGCTGTCCGCATCGTGGCGCACGCCTTCGAGATCGTGAGTGAACCGGATCCAGTGAGGGAACGCGGCTGACCCGCCAGATCCACATCATGACGGACCAGAACCCCATCCAGGTTGCCGTTGATGCCATCGTCAACTGCGGCCCTCGCGAAGACAGCACCCGTATCGGCTCTGCTGGTACCGTCCGTCGCCAGGCCGTCGATGTGTCGCCTCTGCGCCGCGTCAACCAGGCCATCGCTCTGCTCACCATCGGTGCGCGCGAGGCTGCCTTCCGCAACGTGAAGAGCATTGCTGAGTGCCTTGCTGAAGAGCTGATCAACGCGGCCAAGGGCAGCAGCAACTCGTACGCCATCAAGAAGAAGGACGAGTTGGAGCGTGTCGCCAAGAGCAATCGGTAAACGTGCTTACTGCGGTCATGGGTGTTGCCGTTTGGGGTGTTCCGGGTTGTATGCAGTTTACGGGCTCATGAGGCTCTTTGTCAGCATCGCTACAGCAGTTCCAAAAATCTAGTACGCCCCTGCCCTGTGGTGGTATATGAGATGATGTGGTGCTCGTGATGATGTGCTGGTGACTGCTTGGCTCACACGCTCGTAGGTTCAGGGTGCCAGACGTTGCAGAGTTGGTTTGACGGCAAAGGGAACTCCTGTCGTAGCTAAGACATTGAGATGTGCATTATTCACGAAGCCATTGACTGGCCTGTTAATGAGCAAAAACGGCGCAATCTATCCAAGATACCCTTTGCATCGCCATTGTAGACACCACCATGTCTCCTTTGCACAACCCATCGCGAGCGGGCTAGGCAGACAAGGCAGGCAAGGCAGGCAAACGAGATGACACCACGCCCAGATTTCCCTACAGCGCCAATCAAAGAGCACAACCAGCCCTCCTTTCCTTTCCATTGTCCTCAGCATTTCTGCAAGGGGTGTAGCGTGACTGTAACGCCATTGCCGACGCAAGGGCGGCCGCATCTGCATGCACGCCGTTCCCGAGCGGGTGGGCGCCGTCGACGCAAGGCCCTTTTGTGTGTATACGTGTGTGAGTGTGGGAGTGTGGCCGTAACAAGATGAGAGTGAGGGCGCACGGTGGTATTGCCACTTCCACATCGTGGCATGCGGGTTTGGACGAAGTGAGTTTGATGGCACACGGAAATTCGCCGCGGACGCTGGTTACACGGATGTGGTACGGACGATTGGTGATGGGTCGGCGGTAGGAGGGGGTGCGAGGGCGAGGGGTGGAGTGGGGGGGGGCTTCTGTGGGTGTTTTAGAGGCGGGATGCCGTGGGGAATGTGAGGAGGGGTTTTTGCGTCTTACCTTTGGTGTTGTTGCAAGTCGCCATCTGTTTGCATACGAGAGAATCGACGAGAGCGATGGCTCTCCGGCCCCGCGATGGCCATGACTGGCAGGCGCCTAACCTCGACGCCCTGGGTGTGTTTTACATCATCTTCGCGGCGATGCATACTGTCGCCGTGACCGGCGGGCTATTCGCGCTGTGGACGCAGCGGCACACGTTAGCAGTGCGCATGCGCGGGTTCGGGACCACGGTGGCCGTAGTGGCCAGTCTGCATGTCTATTTGGTGCTGGTGTTGCTGGCGTATCCGCTGAACGGCGCGTTCAAGTGCGGATGGGAGTTTTGGATCATGAGTATTTTGCTGCCGGGGGGGGTGGCGTTGTTCCAAGGTAAGTTTTTCGTTGCTGATAAAGGGTGGTGAGGGAGCGGTAGGCTAATGCGTAAAGCGTCCAATGTCCGCCTGCTGGCGTATTATGATGTCCAGAAGGAATTGTCCAAAGGCCGGTACGGGGGAAAGAGGCTGCGCTTCAGCCTTATGGGGGATTGGCGGGAGTGGTGGCGCCAGCAAAGTGCCGTGCACCGGACATACGTTGGCATATGCGTAGGGATGACGGTTCAAGTAGGCACGATGCTCGCCACTTCCTCATTTGGCTAACGAAGGGAAGGTGCTGGTGACGCTCGTGCTATTCTTCGGCTCGACCCGCTTCCATGCCGGCTGGGGTCTGTTCGGATCGCACGTTGATGCGGGGCGGTGTCGGAGGGGAACAGAGTGGTAGGTTTTGGGCCGAAAGGGGACTGGACTTCGGAGCTGGATCTGGACGATGAAGTCTTGGAACCAAAAGTCAGGTGTGCGTAGGCTGACCGCGCGGGCGATGATGGCAGGATTCCCTCTGTCTTCTGGCAGTTTTTGTGGGCGGCTGTCTTTGGCCCTGCGCTTCTCCTCCGCATACGCCACATCCACGACACTCACTACTGGGCCTGGCAGACGAGACTTGCCATTGTTGCTGGGTGAGATGGTGTCTTGCGTGCAGTTTTACTTGTCCTAATTGTAGCAGGTTGCCTGGCACCCCGCTCTGGCTGGTCTTCGTCTACTCTGATCGGCCTGCTCTCGCCAACATTAACAAGTGGTTCGTGCCATCGGGCTGGTAAGTACTTCTATGTTGCAATATTTCGTATGATCAAGATTACTCATGGAATCCTCACGCCACAGGCTTCTACCCGGACTGATCGCCATGCAGTTTGCCGCCATATTCTTCCCGTGGTGGGACAGCAGGATGGCCCGCCGCACGCTTCAGCGGATCGGCCTCGCCAGAGAGCCGGAGTCGACTCGTGCAAAGAACCGAGCTCTGTACAGCATGGCCTCGCTTGACATGCAGATCGCCAAGAACATCGATCCGCTGCTGCACTGGGCGGCCGAGCGCGAGTTTACGGCTGAGAACATCGTCTTCATCAAGGAAGTGCGTGACTGGAAGGCCAAGTGGGATGACGCCCTCAAGGTGTCGCCGATGCTCAGCCCCGAGGAGCAGACACAGCGCTTCGAAGAGGCAGGACTCATCTTCTTCCGCCTCGTCGACCCCGTGACGGCGAAGCTGTGCATCAACATCGACAGCAAGACCCTCAACGAGCTCGCCAAAATCTTCGCTACGCTACGATACCAGCACTATCCCGACGAACTCCCCTCATCGCCGGGCAGCAACCTCAGCACCAAGAGTACAAACATCAACGTAATAGCGCCATGGGAAGGCGAAGACGCCGGTCCACGCGTGTCCACCATGACCGACACCCAGCGTCGCGTAGCCTCTGCCGTCGAAAAGCTCTACACCTTCCCCGCCGCCTCGGTCGAGAGCACCGTCTCGCCCGACCAGATCCCAGCGTCATTCACCAACGCCGTCTTCGACCGCGCCTACGAAATCGTGCGCCAGGACGTCTTCCTCGGCACCTGGATGAGGTATGAAGCGCGCTTCTCGCGCCCGTCACAGGACCGACTTTCGTATTCCAGCAGCCCTATGGCCGAGTCCGGTACGCTGGTCCCCGCCCCGGAGGCTGAAACAGCGTCTCTGCCGCCGCCCTCGCCGCCGCCCCGGGCCGTGCGGCGCGCGTCTCGTACCCGCTCTGTCGGGGACCTGACGCATCTGTTTTAGCAAGGGATTTCTGACAATTGGTAGTTTTTCAACGGAGCGCATCCGTGCCCGTGATGAGGCGATGGCAATGGCGCTGGTGCAGCGCCCGAGGTGGGAGGCCCTGATTGGCACGCAGGTTAGACTTGATGCTAGTTGGTGGGCGGCGGATAGTCCGCAGCCGATTACGGAGACGGCGCCTGTGCTGCCGCCGATTCAGACGGGGGATTTTGCGGTTGAGTTTGACTGGTTGTTTCGCTAGGGGGGGCGGGTGGGGGTGTATCGCTAGCCCTAGAGGCAAATCTATTCATAAGGAGGAGGATAGGGTCCAGGTGTTGGTGGTGGTGTCGTTACGCGGGGGGGAAAGGCATGGAGCTCGGGGTATTGTTATGCTAACGGGACGGTCTGCGCGGTATTGACCCGCTATCAATGCCACTAGAATCATTCCTACGGTTCCTGTGGAAACTATCTGACTCATTTGGTGCGGCGTGCTTGCGTTGTGCTTGCGTTGTGTTGCCTGTTTACGCTTTTGGTTGTCGTTGTTGCTCGGTGGAGGTTGAGACGACGTCGTGATATATGACGTCATGATCTTGGCATGGAGGTTACTTCCTCTGCGGTGTTTAACACTCTGTGCCGATCAACTTCAGCTATTCTTTGAAGTCACGAAGCTAGTTACGCTTGATGGTGAATTCAATACCACCAGGGCGTCCATTGGCAACTGCAGACGGCACTTGATCTTTCCATCGGCCCGAAAATATAATCCGGTAGCCGACACCACATACACTGGCGATATCGGCAGGTCAAGGCGTTGCGTACTGCAACCCTTCTTGACAATTGCACCATAGTCACGTGCGGCCTATACTCTGGTACTGCGATAAGTCAGGCAAGATCCATTGGTGGAAGACCCGCTACCCACGAGATGCGCCACGTACTGTAGTACGTCCGCGTAGGCCTCCCGGCCAGACGATTTCCAATCAAACGAACACCATCGAGATCACTAGACGCTCCTTCGAGCCAGTAACGCCTCAACCCATACCCAGTAAATCCAGCCCACGATACCTCCCGGCTCCCCAAGTCCGAACCCCTCACTCCCCCCCAAACACCGCCTCCCAATGCCCCCTCAACCGCCCACATACCCCCCCCCGCCCCTTCCACTCCTCCACCACCCCCTCCAGCCTACACCCCCCCTCCACAAGCACCCCCCAAACCCTCCTCTCCAAATCCTCGCCAAAGAGTGCTACCTGCTCCTCCTCCCCCCCCCAAAGCCGCAAATGCCTCCCTACACCATCCACCAGATCCCCCTCATCAACAAGGTGGCCGGCATTCATCTTCGGCGTATTCGCATGCAGAAACGCCACTCCCGCCTCGGGGCCAGGTGCGAACTGCACCATCCCGCTCCCCCTCTCCTTCCCATCAACGACGCGACTCACAGCCCTTACCGGCGTCTGCACGCGGTGGTACGGCATGCCCAGCACAACCGCAGCAGCCTCGAAGGTCGTTTTGTCGCCCTGGCCCAGCGCGCCCTGGCTGAGCAAAGGGTAGTACCACCCCGGGCCCCAGACGTTGTAGTACGCGGCGAGGAGGAGCGTTTTCAGGTGCCGGCGCTTGTCGACGAGGAGTTGGCCCGCCTCCGCGCTCGCGGGTGGTAGGTCTGTGGGGACTGAGATATTGGCGACGGAGTAGAAGGCGGTTGCTTCGGTGCGGACCCAGAAATCGGGCCAGGAAATGAGCCCCGTGTCGGTGTAGGCGGGCGATGCGAAGAGCGCGGCGGGGGAGAGGAGCGGGAGGGAGTCGCTGTCTAGAAATAGAACTTCAGCGAAGGAACTTAGTAGCAGCGCGAGGGACTTGAGCTGGTAATGCGTCGCCGCGAGGTGCGCTGTCTTCCCCTCCGAGTTGGCGCTGAAGGTGAGATACTCGGACAGGATGACGCACCGCGCGTTCAGGGCTGGGAGTTCGATCTCGCACAGCGCGGACTCGTACTCGGAGTTATCAGCTACGAAGACTTCGACCGGCAGGTCGCAGCCGGCTTGCCGGAGGAGGGCGAGGGACACGAGGGCGGGCCCGAAGTATTCTCCGCCTGCGACGAGGACGATGCCCACGCCGGTGAAGGGGGAGATGGTCGAGGGGTCGAGCTGGTCGAGGGCGGTGCGGAAGGTGGCGTGCGCGGCGCGTAGGCTGGCTATGTCGGCATCGGAGAGGTCAAGGTGGTTTTCGGCTGCTGGGCCGCGGGGGGGGGAGGAGGGGGTGACGGGGATGTTTTGTGCGGGCCAGAAGATCTGGAGTGGTGAGATAGGGGGTTTGGTGGTGTGGATTAGGAGGGCCCAGGGCTGGAAGAAGGCGCTGATGATGGGGGAAGATGTTTCTGGAGGGGGAGTGGGGGTATAGGTGTATGTGTAAACAGCGTTCAGGCGCGGGTGCGAGAGATACAGGATGGTAAATATCGTGAGGCCTAGGGCGGAGAGGAGCAGGCGGGGGAGGGTGAGGCGCATCGTGATTTTCGTGAGGTGGGTTGTGAAAGCCGCTTCACATTGTGCATACTTGGGCTTCGGGGGAGATTCCGGGCGGCAGCGGTTTTTGTGTGTCCTGAGTTGTAGATGTGCAGCTTTAGTTGTTGTGCGATGTCGTGCAAGTCGGTGGCGCCAGCTATCAGCCCCACGATGTTCTAGCCAATCGCAGGCAGGGTGTGGGGATGAGGCGTTTGGTGGATGGCGGGCTGAGCTTATTTCAGCCTCGTCGGGTGGGGTAGGGTGGAGGCTCGAGGCTACAATGCTTGCGACGAGGGGTTCACGATTCATGGCAATGGTCGCGTTATTGATCCGTTAAATCTTGCATTCCACTCAATTACGGATGAGATCCCGAACGGCGGCGCTGTGTAACGCAGCCCATCACAACATCGACACCAGCAGGCCGCCGCCCTACCTCCCCGCCCCCCAATACTGCTGACCCGCTTCCAAACCTTCACTATACTTATACCGCACCGTCCCCGCCCTCACCCTCGCCGTCAGATTCCTCACCTCATATCCATACCTCCCCGCACTCGGCGGCAAATCCTCCTCCCTCGTCCCCCACGTACTCTCATTCCGTCCCAAAACAAACACCAACGTCCCCCCCCTCAAAAAGAAATCATGCCTAATCCAATTCTTCGTGTACGGCGCCCCATCTAGCGTCGCACTCTGGATGTAGATAGCCTTGTAGGTGCTGTCGAAGTTGGCATTCCGGATCGTGGCCGTTTTGCCAGTGAGAGGCGAGGTGATGCTCACGCTGGCGAAGAAGGGAGGCGTGAGGAGGTAGACGTCTTGTCCAGGGTTGGGAAATGCGCCCATCATGGCGAAGGCGAGGAATGAGCCCATTGCGCCGCTGTCGTCGTTCCCGGGCAGGCCGGCTGGTGTCGGGGAGAAGGAGGACGGGATGTACGCGTGCGCGCGCTTTGCGCTGAGCCCCGGCCGGCCGGCGTAGTGATACTGAAAGACTGTCAAAAACGCCGGTTCATTCCCGATGTAGGTAATGTTGCTGTCGTGCAAGAAATCAAGTCGCCGAACGAACGTCTCCGGCCCGCCCAGCGTGCCAATAAGCGTAGCCTGGTCATGCGGGACAAAGAACCCATACTCCCAGACACTCGACTCAAACGTCTCCGCGCCAGTATTCTGCAAACTACACACCGAATTCGGATTCGGATCGATATTGCTGCATTTCAGCGGGTCCTGATATCCCCACGTGCGGTTCGCGTACCGCGGCTGGAAAAAGCCGGTGAAATTAGTCGACGTCCCGTTGATAGCGCTGCGCATAGACGGGTTGAACAGATTCAACCACCCCCCACTCCGGCGCGTGTATTTCTCGACATCGCCCTCCCGGCCCCCTAACCGCGCCGCCATCCCCGCAATCACGAAGTCGTTGTACGCATACTCCAGCGTGCGACTCACGCTCCGCGTCATCGTCCCGAAGCCCTTCCAATCGAAATCGCCAACCGGGATGTACCCGAGCTCGTGCCAACTGTCCAGCCCACCCCGGCCATGGCAGCACCAGTCAAAGGGCTCGATCTCTGCGTCTTTGACCACGGCGGCGTAGCCTGCTTCCCAGTCGATCCCGGAGGTTAAGCCCTTGGCGTGCGCGTCCGCGAGCACGATATCCGCGTTCGACCCACCCTGCGTGTAGCCCCGCGAGAGAGACATGCGGCAGTCCGGGAGCCAGCCGTCGTGCCGGTATATGTCGATGAGGGCGCGGATCATGCGGGCTGTTTGCTTCGGGTCCAATAAAACCAAAAACGGAATCTGGCTGCGGAAACTATCCCATAGACTGCCCCACCGCTGTTAGCACTGAAAACTAAGGGGGGGGGGGGGGGGGGGCATACCAGTAAAACGAGTCAAAGTACGGCTCCGTGCTGCTCCAGAGCGGATTCTCCCCCGTCCAGTCCTGCGGATTGACCATCGTGCGATATATCCCGCTGTAAAAATTGACCAGCATATCCCTCTCCACGCCCTCCTCGCTCACCCTAATCGGGCGTATCTTCTCCCTCCACGCCGCCTCTCCAGCTGCCCTGATCCCCTCAAAATCCCACCCCGGAATCTCCCCCTCCGCACTCTCGCACGCCCTGGCGCTAGAAACCATACTAACCCCCACCCTAACCACAACCTCCCTCGTCCCCTCCTTGAACCCAACCCACCCCCCCGCAGGCAGCGGATAATTATTAATACTCCTACTCACCGTAACATTCCGCACCGCCCTACTCGCCCGATCATTAATCCAAACCCCGCTCTCCCCCACCGGCCCCTGAAAATCCGCACAAAAAAACGCAGCATAGCTCCCAGACCCAAAACTCGGCTTGAACACGCCGCCCCCCGTCATGCGGCCGCGGCTGTCCACCGTAATAGTGGCATTGTCCTGCCGACTATCGCTCAAATCCGTCAAATCCATCACCAGCACCGGGCCGCCCTTCCGCTCCCCCTCACCCTCAAACGAAAACCTGAATAACCCCGCCCTCCTCGTCGCGCTCATCTCCACCCCGACGCCCGTCGCTAACTTCACCCCGAAATACCCAGGTCTAGACACCACACTCCCGTTCACATACCCCGTCTTCCGCGCCTTTTTGCTGAACACGCACCGCTCCAGCACGCCCCCCGCACAGCTGGCATGCGGAAAGAGCGCGAAGTTTCCCAAAGAGGGCGCGCCGCCTGTCCCGCTGTCGTGTAAGATGCTGAAGCCGGTTATGTTGGCTGGAGGGGAGGAGGCGAACCCGCCTTGGTTGTCGGAACTGTCGGTGTCGGCGCCGGGTTTGGCGAGGCCGTAGGGGAGGGTGGCGCCGGGGAAGACGTGGCCTGTGATGTGGTGTTAGCGGGAGGATATGAGGAGGGGAGGAGGGGAGCGCTGAAGCGCTGAAGTTCGTACCGTCGGCGCCGGTTCCGATTAGCGGGTCGACGTAGTCCAATGGATCAAAGGCGGGTGCCTGCTCCTTCGCATGTCCGCAGCGTACAAGCAGAGCGCCGAGCAGCGCGAGCGCAAGTACGGCCCGTCCCGGGGCCATGGTCAACGATGAATGCCATCCTGAGTGCGGCGCGGGGACGTGATATATATCGGCCCCGCGGGGCGATAGTGCTCACTTCCGTGGCCGAGATTGCCCCGCCAGACGCGTATTGCGCGCGTGGGCTGGGCGCTTTGAGCATGCGCGGGCGGGCATTGATGAAGATAGATTGGGAGGATGGAGCCCTTGGAGTGTGGTTGCGGGAATGCGGCCGGACTAGCCGCTTTGGGAAGGTAGACTGGGATTCCGGAGATGGGGATGATTTGCATCTTGATCTTGTTTCTGGAGTGATTCACAGAGCAAGATGTGACCGGGTGCATAATGTCATATGCCACATGTCTTAAGTGCGTTATCGGCGGAAGGGAATCTCTGAAGGGGAAGTCAGTCACATAAGCCATCGCAATGCATTGCATTACACAGGCGCCAGCCTTGCCCAACCTCACCACATCCCCAACCGGACATGTACAATGCATTATATTCAAGGGGAGATATCCGCCCTCCCACATCTACGGTATCGTTACATACACAAAAACGCCGCGATATGCCGATCTGTCTACGCACCATTTCCACCGTCACCCAACACCATATCCCGTATCAGCGGCGTATTCCCCGTCTCGCCCTTCTTCTCCTTCTTCCCCTCCCTCTTCTTCTTCCCCTTCTTCTCTTTCTTCTCCTCCTTAACCTCCACCACCGTCTTCTCAACCTCTTCCTCCCCCTCCCCCTCCTCCCCAGCAACAACAAACACCCGTCCAACCGCCTCCCTCCCCACCTGCACAAAATCCATATCCCCCAACCTAAACCGCATATAATCAAACGCAACCGCAACCTTCACCCTCTCCCTCCACTCATGCCCTTCCCCATCCCCATTCTCCCCTCCAACCCCATCAGCAATACCCGGCGGCACAACCTCCCCTCCCAACTCCTTAACCGCACTAATCAGCGATTCCGGCACAGCCACCTGCCCCTCCACCCCCTTCACAAGCGGCGCCTCACCCCGCCGCACACCACGCAGCACCTCCAACTCGGCCCGCGGATCAGGCCCAAAGTCAATGTCCATCTCTGCTAATGCGTCTTGTACCGGCGTGCCCGCGGCCCCGCCTGTGCCTTCTACGATGCCGGCGCTGACGACGGGGAGGGGCGGGTCGGAGGGCGGGAGGACGTAGCCTGGGCCTGCGACGCCGGGGGCTGGGTCCGAGTCCGTGGTGGGCTGCTGGGCGGGCGGAGCATTGCCGTATGTCGGCATAGGGTTATCATCCATCGACGCAGGGAGGACCTCGTCCACCACCGGGGTGCGCACATCCCCCTCCCCGTCATCCCCTACCCCCTCACTCCCACTCCCAATCTCACAAACCCCCTTCGCCCCCTCAACAACAGGCACTTTCTGATACCTCTGCGAAAAATGCGTCAACACCACCGCCCGCGCGCCTATCCTCCTCCCAACCTCCAGCGCCTCCCCCACAGTACTATGCTTCTTCGCTCTCGCCTCCCCCTCCAATCCCTCTTCAAACGTCGCCTCATGCACCAAGAGCGTAGCCCCCTTGCCCAATGCCGCGAACGGCCGGGAAGGGCGACAATCCCCGCTGTACGCAACCTTGAGCGGCTCGGTCCCCTCGGCGGTGGGCCAGGAAAGCACCACAGCCATAGCGCCATGGCAGTGAATCACAGGGCAAGCCTGCACATTCGCCAAGCCAACGAGGCGGCGGAGCGCATCCGCCGGGACCGGAATACTCACGCCCTGGGCCGGGAGCATGAAGCGCACCTCCCCCGACTGGTCCACGCGGCCCGGGCGCACGGCGAGCGGGAGCACGTACTCAAACCCAAAGTCCTCAACCCCCGCAAACTCAGACAAGTAATGCATGAAGCGCACATCCGCCATAACAGCGAGATACGGGCTCCGCGCCTCCTCACCGCCCTTTGAATCCAGCACCGCGGAACTAACCCGCGGCGTCGTGCCGGAGCCATGAACCAGGGCGCGCCACGCGCGGATCACGGCTACGGTGCCGAGGTGGTGATCGGCGTGGAGGTGGGAGACCCAGATGCCGCGCAGGTCTCTGAGGACTTCTTCCAGCTCCGCAGGCGGGAACACGCGGCGCAGCTGCCCTAGTGTGTTTTCGCCGCAGTCTAGCAGGTAGCTGCCCCAGCCGGGGACGCGGATGAGCGTTGCGCTGACATTGCGGTAACGGGAGGGGAGTGCACTTCCGGTGCCGAGCGTTACGACTGTAGTATCTGCGGCCAAGGGGGGGAGACTCGCGCGCCACGCCTTGTGCTCGGTAGGGGAAATGGCTTCCCGCGCCTCTCGTGCGAGTCGGATTGCCTCCAGAGTGTCCGGCGTGTTATCCAGCGCCAGGGGATCAGGCTGCTCAGTGAAGTGGCGCAACTCAAACCGTGGCTCAAGCATGATCTCCGTCCCCGGGACAGCGGGAATGGCCGTCTCAGGCAACACGCTGACGCGGTCCTGCGCCAGACCCGCGCCAGCTTGTGGAACAACCGTATTATCGAAGTGCGGCACCGGGTACGTGACCGGGTCAAGGAGCGCAAGGCGTGTCGCCTGCTGTGCGGCACGGACCATGGACAGCCGGTTAGGGCACGTGTCCGGCGAGGCGACGATATTATGCAGGCCACGTTTCTCAAGGTCCGCCATGAAGGACGCCAGAGCGGGGACGGCCGCGACGCCCGGGCCCAGGATCCAGACCACCGCGCCTACACCGCGCATGACCTCGGGCGCATTCCACTCCGCGCGGCGCAGGGTAGGCGCCACGTAGTCCGGTGTCGGGAGGTCGATGACCGCGATGCCGCCACCCTGCCGGTCAGGCCCGACGACCATATCCGGTGTGATCGTCTTGCCGTCCTTGTTCAACACACTCTGCCCATTGGTCAAGTGGCCAAAATCCGGGCCCCGCTGTACGCCGAGACGCACGGCGGCATCGCGATCAAACTTGCCGCGGCGCGGATACGTCCCGATGATGTAGCTGAGGGCCTTGGGGGAGGGCGTTGTAGGCGGAAGCGCATTAATCAGCGCCGCCGGCCAAGGGCGGCGAATGTACACCTTCATATCCGGCTCAGGCAAGGGCGCTTCCCCCGGGTACGGCCCGGTATACTTAACCAAATCACGGGTAGTCGGGTCGCGGACCCAGATCACGGCCGGGCGCTGCACGGTGCGCAGCGGCACCTCCTGCAGGCTGTCAAGCCGCCAGGTCGAGGAAAACATGTCGGCAACGACAGACTCGCGGATCTGCGCGTGGTGGGTGTTGCGCTCGGCGTCTGATTCCACGGGCTCGGAGGCTGCGAAGTCGGGGGTCGCGGAGGCGGCTGGAGTATCCGGTGGGGAGATGGTGCGCTTGCGCGGCGCAGCGACCTCCGGGTCGACTTCGTCGAAACTGCGCTTGCGGCTCGGTCCCGAGGTCTGCTCCGTCTCGGGCTCGATCGGCATGGCCCACACGCGCACATTGTCGTCCGCCCACGTCGGCAGCCACTCCCCCTTCTCATTGCGCACAACCTCCTCGCCCTCCATTTCATACACATGCACCGGCAGGCCCTTGCGGAAAATAAACGCCCTTGCCGTAGCCACCATCTGCATCATACCGGGGGCGCCATAGAGCCGCAAAAACGTCGGATTCTCCTCAGTGTCCGCCCCCTTTGCGTTCGCGATCATATCCTCCCTCGAGGTTCTGACCACATCCGCCAGCGTCAACATCATTCCAAGCACACCACCAGCACCTTCGGTGCCCGCGCGGCCAGTGAGAATCAAGTCGCGGACCTTTTTCAGACCCACGCTCTGCTCCACACATGCCCGCTGCGAACCCTCTCCGACTCGTCCGACCAGATACCGAGCATTGTCGAAGCGCAGACAGAGCAGTGCACCGGGTGTATCTGCCGTTGGGGCGGTGATGACGCTCACGGAGCTCGACATGCGCTCCCTGGCCCGGGCCCTGAGATTGGGATCCATAGTGGGAAGACGTGAAAGCGGCGGAAAGAGACTAGGTCTAGGACCTGCGGAGGCTGTATTGGTAGAATCCGCCATGTTGCGCTTGAACAGCCCGTAGTTGGGCTGCAGAAAAACCGATGCCGGCGTGCGTGCAATGTAGAATTCGCTCAAAGCCTTGTCCGATGTGTTCAAAATATCTGGCCGCCCAGTGTAGTCGCGAGTCACGAAATCCGGAGCTGCGCGCCGCAGGTCAAAATAGTCCCAAACGTTATGGATGTTGGGGTGAAACGGGGTCTTTCCGTAGACACTGGTTTTTGTGGGTGTAGTGATACTCGTGGCTGTATGGTACCGTGATGGCGGTGGTGCTCGGGAGGCGAAAGGTTCGGCGACTATGGGATAGGAAGCAGGTGCAGGTGCGTCGGCTGGAGTACGCCCTGTGGAGAGTTCGTATTCGCAGTACTGATTAGGTTCTCCGCAACCGGTGTGTTCGGTAACAGATTTGTCGCCGGTAAGGTGTGTGGTGGTGATCTCTTCCGGCTTGCGGTGTGATGCGGTGTCGCGCGGCACAGGTTCAGCAACCTCCCCACTCGTCTTCGCCTCCGCCTTCTCTCCACGCCGTGGAATCTTCTCCCAGATTCCCCTCCTACAATCCGGCTCAATCCTGTTCCTATCCCACCTCAGGTAAACAGACAGCAGCGGAGGAGTCCGCGTGGCGCGAATGGAGCGGACGGAGAGTGAGAGAGCCAATGCGACAGCATGTGGGAGGTGTGATCCACGACCGTGATCTCAGCGGAAACCTGACAGGAATACAGACGATACCTGGCGAAAGCAGCACTTAGGAAAAAAGTGCGGGGCTCAAATGGCGGGGTGTGAGGATGTGGAGTTGCGGGAGTGCCGGGGAATTTTTTTTGGCTGATGCCTGACACGGCCTTGTCGCCTGGGCCATCATGAGGGCGGACTGCAGCGGTGAGGTGAGCCTTGAGCTCAACAACGTCGACAGACGGGTAAAGCATCCAAGCTGGCACATTTGCGCCAGAGTAAGTCGTGCAGCTCCAGTTTCTCACCTAGCTCCATCAGTACTAAACTCCCTCCAGAGCTTTGCCGGAATCCTCCTTTCCTCTCCTCCCCATCCGCTCCAGCATCCACCCTCAACGTCCTCACAGCACCACGCAAGCCTTGCAGTCGCGTCCACTTCCACGTAACAGCATGCAGCGACTCTAGCCCCTCACATTCCCCAACAACCAAGCCTTGGTGGGCCTTTCGACAACGTATGGGCTGACGGCCGCTCATAGCCTGACGTCTGCTCCGGCTAGCCGGCATTTAGATCTTTACCCGTCGAGCCTTGACGTACGAGTACCGCCTGTTGCAAGCGCAGACGAGGCCGTTCTTCCCGACGGAAGACCCATCGTGCCCGGGCAAGTCATTGGTAGTCGTGTCGTCGGGCGCGTTGGGTGGGCCTCAGTGACGCGTTCGTGCGCGGTCGAAGTCGAGTTGCGTCGCGTCGTCTCTGAGGCGAAATTGTACGTAGTATATCAAGCAGCCTTTGGTCTCTGTGATATCCGTGTGTTGAGGAAGTAATGGACTTTACCTATGAAAGGTCATAACTCATGCGGTGCCTTTTCATCTTTTGCCTTGCGACATCGCCATGTACCAGCTCGACATCACGAGTCGACGAATCCAGATTGGCATCAATTCACTCGATCACGGTTCAAAGTTCATATGTTCGGTTGAGTATATTCTTTCAATCCACTCGGCAGTATCACTTCTCCACACTTACATCCCGCGGCGTCAGATCACATCGCCCAGCAACCCTCTGGATCACTGAACCATTACGCTCTTGGGATACGGAGGTATACATCCCACCCGTCACGCCAAACCAAAAACGAGAAACATACACACCAAGAAAAAGCGAGGAGTAGCAGCTCGCAACATAGACAAGAAGCGAAGAGCCGTGGCACATGACAATCAACGCTCAACCAGTAACGCCAAAGACCGTTCCCAATCCCAATCCACACCAGGTTGGGTCAACTGGACCGTCTCGGCCTCAAACATACACCCACCCAAATGTCAGGCGTTAGTACGTATTTTCAGCCCAAATCAGTCCAATTGACCACGCTGATTCACACATCATCCAAGCGACGCCGCACCTCACACCTAAGGCTCCAGGAACATGCCCATAGGATACCCCAGCCCAAAGTCCGGGCTCGGGTCCGTAAGTGCTGAAGGATCAATGGTCCCGGACCCGCCTGTAAATGAATCGACGTCACCGCCGGCAACACTTGACGAGGCCGATTGAACGCTTGAGAATGACATGCGCTCGTCCTGAGAAGGCGCACTTATCGCACTCAGCATCGCCGTTTCGGGCACCGTTTCAAGGGTCATGTCAAGGTTCGGCCAGACAAAAGCCGGGTCGAACTGCATGGGCGACTGGCCAGATGGACGACGCTGCTGTTGCTGCTGGTGCCGGTGCTGTTGCTGCGGCTGCTGGTGCTGTTGCTGGTGCTGTTGCTGTTGCTGTTGCTGTTGCTGGTGCTGCTGCTGGTGCTGTTGCTGCTGTTGCTGCTGTTGCTGCTGTTGCTGCTGCTGCTGTTGCTGCTGTTGCTGCTGCTGCTGTTGCTGCTGCACCTGTTTGTCTTGGTGCTGTTTCTGTTGCTGTTGCTGCGACGCAGACTCCTGTGTCGGGGTCATCGAGGCGTTGAAATCGAACTTCATATCCACCGACATGAACCCCGACATGACGGGCTGACGGAGCGGCCGCACAATCTGGGTGGGCTGAGGCTGCGAGAACTGGGGCTGCAGCGACTCCAGCTGGGGCGTCTGGGACTGCGGCGCCGGCGTGACCTCATCGTCGAAATCCTCGTGCTCGAAACCCTCATGATGCTCGACACTCTTCTGAATGTCGGGCACGCGATTACGAGCGTTCTCCTCTGCAACCTTGACGAAATCGTCGATATAGCCGTTGAATGCGGGGTGTTGGAGCAATGCGGTTGTAAAATCGACGAGGCCCCGATTCTCAGCACGGAGACGGGAGTTCTGGTCTTCCATCTGATTCATGTACTCTGGCTTCCGTTAGCATTGGTTTCCTTCTACTGACGGTTACTTACCCTTGCGGCGCTCGCGGAAGTTGCGCGCAGACAGCTTGTTCCTAATCTGCCTACGCTGGCGGCTGGGCAGCTTCTTGCCCTCCTCGCTCTGCAGCATCTTGGTATCGTCATCCGGCGTCTTGTCGCGTTTCGCCTGAACCCCCTTTGGCGTCGGTACCTGGGAAGTCGGGGCCAAAAAGGCAATGATCTGGGCGATCTTGGAGCTGTTCACATGCGACTGGAATGAAGGAGGAAAGCCTTGCTGGATCATGGGAGGACCATGCGACGGGAAGGCGGGGCCCCCACCCATGGTATAGGGAATCGGAACCGGCGGCGGAAGTTGGTCGAAGTTGTAGAGGTCTTCTCCGAGCGGCGCCTCATCTTGTACGTGCTTGACGTACTTGAGTGGGATGCCAGTGTGCTGGCGATGCTCAGTGTAGTTCTGTGAAGGCGCTGTCGGGATGTTATATGTGTGTCCCATCATGGGATCATAGACGGAGCGGGACCCAGACGGAGCCTGGACCTGTGCATCGCGAGCGGGCTGCCATTGTGCCCCTTCTGGAATTGGACGGAGATCCTGCGGCTGGACAACCCGCTGGTGCCCTTGGTAGATCGTCTGGATGTCGAGATGAGATGGGGCTTGAGGGAGATGCTGTGAGAATTGTGGGTAGTTGAAGGAGGAGCGAATGGCGGTGGCCATTGTGAGTAGTGTGGGATGTAGGAACTTTGGAGAGAGGAAAGTTCAATGGCACGGTGGCTGTCAGCCAGCAGCGGAGTTGAGGTTTGGTGGCCTTTCAGCGGTGGAAAACACCAATCCGATGGCTACTATCCTACACTACGAGTACAGGATCGTTATGTCGAAGGTTGCTTGTGGTGGTTTTGGTGGTTGTAGCGATGGTAGAAATGGTGGTGATGAGAGTGTTGGGTTGGGTGAGTGTGAAGAGGTTGTGAGATGCGAGACGAGGAAAGAGTGAGATGAGAACAGGGCGGCGTCAAGGTCAAGAGCGAGCGAGCCGGGGGGGCTGTGCACTTTGGTATGGCCAAGCGGCACAAGCCCAGCGTCGGCTCTCTCGTCTCTCCGAACCGGTTGAGCTAGAGCAGGGATTAGACACGCTGCATTCGCTTTAGCTCAAACCGCACCGAGGCTTAGCGCTCGTCGTCAAGGTATGTGATTGGGCGAGAAACCGAGCATGGGAATGTCGCACCTCCGTCCTCCCTAACCCGTCGCCCCCCCCCCCACTTTCCCCCGGACGATTGTTTCGCAGCATCAGATTGCAGCATTAGTTTAGAGTGCTGCAATTTCTCCCTCGTTGCCGTTTTTATACACTCGCTGCCCCGCACTCTCATATTGCTGTCCCGCAAAGCTCACCAAAACACTGACTCGCAAAGACAGCGACTCCAAACGAACAGAAGTCTCACCCGAATGCCTTTCCTTCCCCTCCCCAATACTCCGTAGGGTAACGTATCGCGACGCGCAACTCATCTGGTGCCTAGTCTTGGCACATATCGCACCGCCACAACCGGCTCGCAAAATCCCCCGGCTTCCATCAGGACGCATTGCAAGTCGTCGGGTCGCTTAACTTAAGGGCGACATGACGAACCAGTCGGCCTCCCGATTACCAGCGAGCATCCGACATCACTTCGTGCGTAGATGGTACATCGTACTGTGTCCTTACCCAACCTGCCCCTCCCCCACATGTCGCCCGCAAAGGGTAAACCGCGGGAACACTCTATCTGCCTCCCCCAGCCCAGGTCCGTAGGCACACCTGCGACACCATTGTACCAAACTCCAGTGTCCTCGGAATACCCCACAAACCTAGAAATAGGGCACATTTTGCATCGCTAAAGTAGGGCAATCCAAAGCCCTGCACACCGACACCACAACGCAAAAATACCCCTCACAAATAGCCCAGACCAGTAATCTTATTCCCGTAGCCCATCGGCCTCAAATCCAAATCGTCGGACATCCGAACAGCAGTCATGCAGAAAATACGGTACGGCCAACACTCACCCGCGCTGATCCGCCATGTGCTGCGGCCGGCCAGTGGATCTTTCGTGAGCGTCGGGCGCCCATCGGTCGGCGCCCGCTGGGTCCGATTGCCGATGTCTAAATTTAGAACCCTCAGCCCGTAGGGCTGATGTAAAGAGTGATGGCTCCCCCCAAAAGTGTTGTGGCCGGCTGTTGCTAAGGCTTTGACCGAATTAAAGGAAATAACTATCAAGGGGAGGTGCCATTACTTTTTCCATCAGCCCTTGGGCGATCTTATCTAATCCCGATCGAGAGATAAGATTGCGAGGCTGACACCAGAGACACATCGCACCGAGTATATCAAGCGTTGGTAGCCTCGCTGCAGGAGGAGGCCCATTATGTACAGCCCATCTGCCTCTCTATATACAGCAATGAAACGGGCCTATTCCGTCCCCTCATCCGCCCTCCAAACCCCACTCCGTCCACCCCTCTTCTCCACCACGCCCACGCCTTCAATCCTCACTCCCCGATCAACACCCTTGACCATATCCACGACCGCGAGTGCAGCGCCGGTGACCGCGCACAGTGCCTCCATTTCCACACCCGTAGGCCCGGTACACCGCACCGTGCCCCTGACCCGAACACCGCCGTATCTGCCCATCCCCTCATTGACCTCGACGTCCACATCCACGCCATCAATTAGAATCGGATGACACAGCGGAATCAAGCTGGGACACAGCTTCGCGGCCTGGATCCCCGCTATCCGCGCTACGGCGAGAACGTCGCCTTTTTTCAGTGCTGCGGACCGGACGAGCTCGATTGTGGCTGCGGACGTGAAGTGCACTTCGCAAGACGCGATGGCGGAGCGCGCGGTCCATGGTTTGCCGCCTACGTGCACCATGTGTGCGGTGCCGGTGGGCGTGAGGTGCGTCAGTTGACTCCCTTTCCCCGCTTCGTCATCGCCTTCATTCTGCCGCCGCGACGACGTAGAGAACTCTCTCCGCCCATCCACCTTCCCCTTCCCCTGAACCCCGAACTCGCACCCCTGGCCCGGCACCCATTGCCCCCATTCCGGGGAATAGATAGTGCGCAGATCGTCGAGCGTGCGCTCCTCAAGGACGTGTTCCGGTGGAGTCAGCGCCGGTGGAGTCAGCGCCCGCTCTACCGCCTCTGCCAACTCGTCAGGCGAAACATCCCGTTCCTGCATTTCCGAGACCTGTTTCTTGGACAAGACGGCAAAGAGAGCCAAGCGGACGAAGCGGAGAAGGTCATCGAGTTCAGTGATGAAGTGTTTCACCGACTCCAGAAACATTTTACGGAGCTTGAAGGACCTTCGGGATCCGGGGTCTACAGGCTCCTGTTGCCTTCGTGAATTGCGGATCCAGGTGCTTGCAAAGCGGAGTTGGTGAGTATGGAGGGAAGGGCTGAGAAGGTGCGATGGGATATGGCTCCAGGGCGTTCGAGTAGCGCGATCTAGGGACATCGGCACAGGTTAGCGGTGAACGAAAACTGCCATTGCCATCCTATATGGTATCTCCACGCTCAACGCAAGCACCCCAAGCCTGAGCCTAAATCCAAAGCGCCAACCCAAGCCCAGGCCAAAGTCAAGTATATGCCAAAGATAACGCTGCGTAACCCGAACCCAAGAGGAAAGGAGCATCACCCACCGATCAATATCATAGGCCGATTCTCCATCTTCTCCAGTTGGCCGATGCCCGCGTGCTTCTCCTTCTTGCGCCGCACCGCCTGCCCGATGACACCCAGCAGTCGCGCCTCCCGCGCGCCCCATCCTAGTGGAGTATCACCCAGTATTCCAGAGTGCTGCTGCTCCCGCTCAATCGCCCGCATGGCCTCGAAGGCAGCCTCATCGATAGGTCGGCCTTCATTCGCCTCGCGCAGGACGTCGCGCAGCGAGACCTCAGCATTGCCATGTAGACACACCTTGAGGTTACCGTCGCTCGTAATCCGAAGGCGGTTACACGTGCCGCAAAAGTTCTCCGTCATGCTCGTAATGAAGCCAACCTTGCCCACAAACCCAGGCACCTGGTACGTTTTGCTGGTATCGTTGAGATGTCCGCGGACACGGTGTAGATCCGGATATTTCGCCCGAATGAGCTCGACCATTTCGCGGTACGAAACCATCTTCTTCTCCGCCCACCGATTGCCCCCAAATGGCATATACTCGATAAACCGCACCTCGACATCCTTCTCCCTCCCCAGCTCCACAAAGCGCACCACCTCCGCCTCATTAATTCCGCGCATCACCACGCAGTTAACCTTGAGTGTCAACCGCGCACCCAACTTCTTCATCTCCAGTATCCGGTCCATAGTCTCCACCACGCGCTCGAAGCCCTTCCGCCTTGTCATGATCTGGAACTGGAACGGGTCGAGCGTGTCAAGGCTGAGATTGATCCCCGTCAGCCCCGCCTCCACCATCGCATCCAACTTGCGCCCCAACGCCAGCCCATTCGTCGTCAGCGCCAATTCTTTCAAGCCCTGGCTACGCAGCGCGCCCAGCCCACGCATCAACGGGACGATATCCTTGCGCACCGTGGGCTCGCCGCCCGTGAGTCGGATCTTAGTCACGCCCTGGGAGACGAAGAGCGCGGAGAGGTATGTAATTTCAGGCGTAGTAAGGAGGTGGGCGGGAGGAGAGAGGGGCACGCCCTCTGGCTCTGGTTAGCCGGGGTTCGGTGAGAGGGTGGGGCAACACACCCTCGGGCATGCAGTACACACACCGCAGATTGCACCGCTCCGTGATACTGATCCGCAGGTAGTTGTGCTGCCGCCCGAATCCATCTGTCAAAAACTCCGAAAACGGCTTCATCTCTCTCCGCCGGGCGGCCGGCGGCTGCACCACAGCGTCGCCACTGGGGCCCGTGGGGTGCACGCTCGGGACTGGTTTCGCGCGGCGGGCGCAGGTCGCGAAGGAGCGGAGGGGTGTGCGGCGGAGCATGGTGGCTGGGAGAGTGTACAGGACATCTGAACTCTCGGAGAAGGCGAGCGAGTGGCGATGTGGCAGACTTTAAAGCTGTGCAGTTGGAGTGCGGGGAGAGAAGCGGAGTCAGCGATTAGTTTCTTGTGGCGCCGCGGAGATCGGCATGTGGCGCGCGGGTTGGGCGCGGAGGCCGCCGGCCGGCTGACTAACCGTGTTGGGCAGGCAGATACGGGGCGCATATGCGGGATTCTTGTTACTTAAGAGTCTATCTTGCATGGGGCCTTCTAATTTGTATGCGATGCAATGCGGTTACCTCAGCCCTCCTCCAGTCTTGGGTCCTCTCAGTTCCCTAGTACCCTGCGGGCTGTCTCTCTGGCGGGAAGGCTGGCCCCTTGACGTTTGCTGAGCATTCAGCCTTCCAGTCCAAGGGCGTAAACTTGTCGACAATTGCTTTGAAGGCGGACTGGTCTGTTAACGGTGCTTGGTTAGCATGGGAGGTTAACGTACCAAGGTGCAGAGGCTCTCATCCCCCTCACGGTGGTTCCCCTCCTTACGACAGCCCGGCACTGTCATAACGCGGTCGTTGTACCGCACCCGCACAAAGTACCCGTCCAGCTTTGCCCGCTCATCATCAGTCAGCTCCTCAGACCGCTTGCGCACAGGTAAAGATGTGCTCTTCTTTCCAAAGAGCCCAAACCACCCTGTCGACTTCGAAGCTTCGGGTGCGGCATCCTTCTTCACGCGTAGAAGCTCAACCGCGATATGACTCGTAAACGGGGGCCACTTCTCACCATCAAAGGCTCCGAGCCCCGACAGAAAGCCGGCCAGCGTCGTGTCATGGCAGCCTGAAATGGCAAACCGAGTCGCGCCCAGCTCACCAGTCGAATTGCCCACCATCCTGCCCACCATGTCCCCGGCCAGGGCCCCAATACCCAGCGCGCGGTACTCCCTTGACTCGCCATACCCAGCGTACCACTCCTCCATCGCCACCTTGTCGATAATCTCGGCAGCCTGGGGGTCATAAAACTCCTTGGGTAGCTTTGTTTCCGGGCCATGCACCGCCGTCGCATTAATCGTGTCCATGATGCCGCTCAGCCGCGGCCGCGAGTCCACCGCAATCCGTTTTGACTCCGCCGGCATCCACTTGCCCAGCACCTTGTTCAAGTACTCCATCTCGGGTGTGTCATTCCAGCGCTCGGCCGCGCGCTGGGCGAACGCCCGCGAGAGGTGTGCAAACCGCCTGCAGTTGCTATCGTTCGGGAAAAGTGTTTCGTCCGCCGGCGAACGCGTGATGATAGGAGGGGGTGGAAAATCGGCAGCGCGAGTCCCGGGTGGGTACATGCCCGTAAAGGCCTGCTGCATGGACTCGAGGGCTCGTGGGATGGGCGTTGTGCGCAAGTAAAACGCGTCAGCGTTTTCGATTTGCGCAGGCAACTGAGACCATCAGCTTCATCCCATCCGGGACGGCAGACCCACGAAGCTGAGCTGCTCGACGTAGAGCCGGCGCAGACGCTCTCCGAGCGCGAGGGTTGTCTGTCGGCCCACGTCAGTCAGCTCGCCCGGTTGGCAGATGCCGTGGGTTTCGCCATTCGGACCGGTAGCCGGGACGGGGAGGTCGTCTCGGCCGAAGGTCTCGAGGCGGCGCTGGAAGGGGAGCATGGTGTGTTCAGACCAGTCTTTTTGGGACATGATGGCGCTGGTGAAGAAGCGGGCTGCATTGCAGTAGGGCCAGACTTGGGGATTAGGATGGACATAAGTGGTGGTACATGCTTACAAGGGGCAAGGCCGGCCTGGAGGTCAGTCTGTGTCGGACGGGATTGAGGGTCGCACGAAAATACGGGTACCTACATTTTGGAAGCGAGGTGACACGGGAGAGCGTTCGCCTGGATTGTCAACGTTTGTTCAAGCTGCCAAACAGATTTGAAGTTCGGATACTGACCATGGCGCATAAGCTATCACGAGAGTCAGCACGTCTGGGCTTCAATCCTGGAAAGGACCGAAAGAATCGTCCCAAAACGGGCGGTGCACCTACTACTTGCACGAGTTGCAGCTCGAGCTCTTTCGGATAGAGCTTGTCCAGTTCCTCGGGAGAGTACGGCCTTCTGGGTATGTGAGCGGCCATGATAGAGGCGGTGAGTGGCGAAGATGCAATTGGCTTCACAACAGATGTAGGGGGCGCTTCTTATTCAATTGGAGAGAGATGTACGGCGAAGCTCTAAATAAGAATAGCCAGTAAATTCTCCTTCGAGTGAATTGATGTTTGTTCCTGTATTCGACAAAACGCGTCGTGGAGCTGGAACTCTCGTCTCGAGCTACCCGTAATATCTCGGAAGAACGTTTCTCCGCTGAAATCACGACTCCAATCAACTCCTTCTCGCGACCTCGTGCCATTGCTGAGCGCATCGGAAATCTTCCCTCCATCACATCAGCAAGGTATGCTCCAAGCATCTGTCTGCACCGAATGCCGCAGAGAGGCCTTGCGAAGACTCCAACATACTTTACGAATACAAAGGCTCTCGCGCGCATCATTCGTCTCTCTCGCCAACAACCAGCCGAAGCCAGAACCGACCAAGGAAGCAGAGCGTGAGAGGCCCCCTCCAAGAGAGCCTGCGCAAAAACCGAGAGACGGCACGTGGATCCAGTTTAGCCACCTGTTTGCGAACAAGAATGTCGCGACGAAGCTCAACTCACCCGGACGCTATTCCCGTTATTCCCGCGAGCCGGAGGAGGAACTCTCTCCAAGCATTGGGCCGGAATCGGTCGATACAAACCCTCAAGATGTGGACCAAACCAAGCACTTAAGCCAGCCATCCTCCCGAAATGCTGCTACTGCGCCTCCGGTGACCCCGGAGACATCACCTCTAGCTGATCAGCTGACTTGGTCCCCGGTGGATCAACTGAAAGCCCTCCTCAACCAGCCGACCGCAGCATGGTCGTTCTTCGTGGAGAACTTCCCCTCGGCTGGCTGCCCCGCCCTGGCTGTGCTTCCCGACACTACAGAGCTGCAGCGGGCCGTCTTTCCGGGGCTTCTCAAGGTCCTCACGACAAGCTGGTGTCACAGCCCAAGCCGCTTCCCTACCCCGACGGAAGTTGCCACGAAGATGATAGATCTACAGGTCATGACCTTCACAATGTTTGACACGCTGCTCTGGCATCTGCTTCCCCCGATGATCAAAGGCGGCTTTGAGAATGCCGCCTCTGGGCATGTCGTGGCAATCGGCCATGAGACTTTGTCGGTGTGGAGCCTCATGTACAAAGTACATGGCCGAAACTTTGATCCCAAAAAGGAGAGTAAGCCTAACTCTCTAGACTGGAGAGGCCTCCCCGACCCCAGGACCGTCCGCTTCGATCCCAGGCACGGGCCTAAGTACAGAAACGTGGGGTTCCGCATCTTCAACTCGCTCACGCGATGTCCAGCCGTAAAGCAAAGCAGCCTTGCGGCAGCTGCCGTTTGTACGTTTGATATGCTTGTTGCGCGGAAATCGAAACACGAGCTGCCCGCCGATTACGACCCTTTTTTGCAATTCATCACCCAAATCCTTTATCGTTGTGACCTAGAGTCCACCTTATTCGCTTTGGAATCTAAGTTGTCCCTCTGTAGAGTTGACGAAGAAGCCGTTCGCCTAATCGTCGGCCGTGTCGGCAATGCCCCCTTCCGTGCTGCACTCGCTCTGGGTACACAATCACTCGATGCCTTGAACGAGAAGAAGGGCATTACTCCAGAACAGGCGGGATCGTTGGAAGAGCAAGTCACGAATCGCCTGGGTCGCGTGTTGGAGAACCGCGACCCCCAGGGCCTAGAGAAAATGTGGGAGTACGCCCAAAAGGCCTTCCGCACGAACAAAGGTTCAAAGGGGATTCCATCGAAGGTCTATGGCTTGTTTCTCTATACTGCCTGCGGGTTGCGCCAAACGCACTTCTCCGTCGACGTCTGGAATCACATGTTTGAGCACAAAGTCAAGCCCACTATTGCGCACTGGACGGCCATGATGCAGGGCTTCGGTAAGATCAAAGACGCCGAGAGCCTCGAATCCGTCTGGCACCGCATGCTAGCATCGGGGATGGCGCCGGATATGGTAGCGTGGACGGCGCGCATCCATGGGCTGATGACTTCGAACCGTGTGGATCATGGCCTGCATGCGCTCAACGAGATGAGTGAGGCCTGGATAGTAGCGGCGAAACGTTCCATGCAGAAGAAAAGAACGTTGAAGTTCGAGGATATCGGCGATCTTCCCGACGCACCGAAGCCGAGCACCGAGACGCTGAACGTCGTCATCAACTCTCTGGCGGTCAAGCGCCGCACCGAGCAAATCCAGGGCATCTTGCGGTGGGCTGGCGGGTACGGTATCAAACCGGATACTGTGACCTTCAACGTTCTGATCCGCATGTGCCTTGGGAAGGGCGATGTCCAGGAAGCCTTTAAGCTGCTCGAGCAGATGCAGAGTCTCAGCATCAACCCCGATGTGGTGACGTTTGGCATCATCCTTGACGGCATTTTCCGCCACACGGGGAAGTCGGTCGCCTACCTCGATGAGCAGTCCAAGCTACTTGTCTCGGTCCTGCAGGCGCTGCAGGCCCACGGCCTTGAGCCCAACACCTTTGTCTTCTCGACGCTTATCGACGGCCTGCTGAAGAAGTACACAAACCTGCCAGCTGCGCAGGCCATCCTCGCGCATATGGACGCGCTAGGAATAGCGCCGTCGCCCCATATCTACACGAGCTTCATCACGCACTTCTTTCAACAGCAGCCGGTGCCGGACCTAGCTGCAGTCGACGCCCTGTGGGCAAAGATCCGTAAAGAGAATCGCCGTACCGACTCCATGTTCTACGACCGTATGATTGAGGGCTATTCCCGCGTCGGCGACGTTGGTAATGCGATGGCATTTTTGGGGCGTATGAGCCGCGAGGGAAGACGGCCGGCCTGGCCTGCACTGACGGATGTTGTGCGCGCACTGGTTGAGGCTGGGCAGCGGGTGAGGGCGCAAGAGCTGGTGAGGGATATCGCGGCGTCGGATGGGATGCTCAAGGACGGAGTGCGCGATGCGAGTTTTAGGACTCGGAGTCACCAGGATTACTTCTGGAACATGGTGAGAGACATGGGGCTCGAAGAGGGATGGACGGAGAACAATGTGTAGGCGAATATTGATACCATGGCATCTTGTACTTGGAAAGTGAATCGGTGACTTGGTCTCGCCTTCCCTTGCTGATCGTGCAGGCCCATTGTCCCTAAACCTACGAAGAGAAGGCACGTCACACACCGATGGAAGCTGCCTTCATCGATCGATCACGCCATTTATCCCCGATGCTACTCCTCCCCCTCATACACTACCGTCACCGCAGCCGTGCCATTCTCACCAACAACATCCACACCACCATGGAACGAGCCCCAAACTTTCCCCCCGCGAGGGCAAGTATTGCCGAACCAGCTGGCCCACCTCCCACTACCGCTAACATCCTCTCCCCGAACCACCTCCGCGCAACCGCCGCCTGGATCCGCGACGATCTCGACCCACTCGTCGCACGGGAAGGCCCTAACGCCTTGCACCCAGACGACGTGATCACGCTTCACAGCCTCCTCGTTGCCCTCCAGCGCCCGGGCGTACTTGGCCAAGCATGGGAACAGGCTTTGATAGAGGCACAGAATGCGCGGCGCGGGGGCCCAGCGGCGAAGGTGCGTGTCAGTGGTGCTAGTGGATCGCGGAGTCCGCCTGGTACGCCGCGCCGCAGAATGAAAAGTGGGCGTGCAGGTGGGCGGGCGAGAGGGCATGTGGCCGCTGAGTGGTCCCAGAGCGGGTATATGAGTCCTGAGTCGGCACGGATCCGCAACGGGGCGCGTAGTCCGGTGCCTGGCGGGGATGTCAGTTCTGCTGGGACAGGGAGCGGGGCGAGTGGTAGGTTGCTGGGAGTGGGATCAGCGTTGCAGGCGCAGTTCGATCGGGCTGTGCGAGACAACCGGGACAATCGCATTGCAAGATCGGAGCGCATGCTGAGGTATATGGACTTGGAAGATCAGGAGGTGGCGCGTCTCGACGGCGAGCAAGTGATCCCGCCGATTTTGAACAGAGATATCCTGCGATTCTCCAGGATTCATCTTGCGGTGTCTGAGATGTGTGGCAAGGCGACTCGCTGGCCGGCGTGTCTGGCCGATGAGGCGGAGCGCGTCGTTAAGGCGATTGAGGAGGTCTTTGGCAAGATCTCAAGTATTGGCGTTTGTCTTTTCGAGCCGGGCGGTCGGTTGTGGGGAGTGATTGCGCCAGGAGATGGGACGAAAGAGGTAGGCTTAGCGCCCGTTGATGACAGCGGCTAACGAGCAGGAAATGATCCGCATGTTCGAGCGGGAGAATCCACGACTCGTAGACAGCACTAGAGCCTACGAGCATGGCAGCCTAGGCTTCCACGTCGGGCAGTGCGTATTCCGTCTCAACCTTGCCTCGCTAACTCCCACAGATGGTGGGTTCACCCGGCTCTCGCCTTTCGTGCCGGCATCATCGACGAGCGCACACTCGATGGCGGCATTTGCTACGATACAAGTGGCGTCTACGCTATCGTGCTCACTGGCAACGCCGAGGCCAATGCCGCGACGCCGGACGAATTTACGTACCGCTGTACGTCGGGTGGGCGGGGAATATCGCGGCTGACCGCGGCGGACTGGCGCAGCCGGTGTGAGGTACGAGTGCTGCGTAGCCAGTCACTTGGGAGTCTATGGGCGCCGCGGGCGGGGGTTCGATACGATGGAGTGTAAGTACTCCTCCGTGTTCCAGCTAGACTGACCACCAGACACCGCGTTACCGGCTGGACGTTCCACCCCCTCCGACCGGGCGAGCCGCTGCATATTGACGTACATATGCGGCGCGATGACTCGATTCCCTCCTCTGTGTTCCAGGCACACCCGACGGCAGACGAACTCGATGATTACAAGGAGTTCAAACTACGCCACCGAATGCGGCAAGCCGACGAGGTGCGCGCCGAAGAGGTGGCGCAGATAGTGGAACTCACTCGGCGGGCGAAGGCGCGAGGACTTGCGCCTCCAGTACAGGAGGCGGGCGAGACAAAGGCCAAGGCGCTGAAGAGCGCGATGAAGGCGCATGAGCTTACGGGCGTGCAGGAGGTGGAGGAGGAGGATATATTTGAAGAAGCGGTGGCACTGGAGGACATGGAGCTTGAGTCGACATATGAAGGGGAATCTCGCTCGCCATCGCTGCGGATGCCGTTGGGCTCGCCAATGGACCTTACTCAGATGCTGGCGATGGGCCCGGAATCGCCATTGCTGCAGACGCCGCTTAGCTCACCGGTGGACCTGGCCCAGATGTTGGCAATGGGCCCGGAGTCGCCACGTGAGATGGAGTCACCGCCAGGCCGTGAGATTCCTCTTCACGGCGTTGGGCATGCGAATCTGGATCTTGGGGGTGGGGAGGAGCAGGGGCAGCGCTTGAGGGTCAGCTTTGAGATTCGGGGCGCGAGGGTTTTGACAGGCCGCGGGGAGGAACAGCGCGAGCATCATGAGCGGGAGCCGAGGGGGCGGAGGAGAGTCAGGAGGGAGGGGACGGGAGCTGATGGTAGTTATGAAGAGAGGGATGGGGTGCTTATTCGTAAGGAAGACGTACCGGTTCGGAAGTCGCTTGGGGATATTGGCGATATTGGGGACGACACTACGGTTCTTGGGGGCCACGATCCCGAGGACGTGGAGAAGATCATGTCCGCCAACACGTCGCCCGGACCGAGACACACTGGGTGGGTACCGGTACTCGGGCGGTGGGTACGGCATCGAGTGGGGAATGCCTCCCGCAGAAGGCACGGGAAATGAGCATTTTCATCGGAGATTAGTACTTACAAACGCAGCATAGCTTACTTTGCTAATTCAATCTGTATTTTACTGAACGGCCTTTTGCCGAGTTGCTGCCGGAGTACACTGAATGGCATGGACCTCATGCTTGCAGTTCCGCTCATCACTCCGTTTTGGGCGCCTTACACCATCTTGCGTGCATTTATGCTAGTTTTGATCAGTTCTTCGTGTGCTCTGTCGTTACTGCGCCAAGTTGTGGACGTTCAGCCTCCCCCCCCACGGCTCGAAGCGTGATGACGTCGTGGCGCACCATTCCCGTCCACCTCCACATCCAGCGTAGCGGCCCGAGCCCTCGGGTCCACCCGAGGCTATCGCAACGTCACCCGCGCAACCCTCCGTCGACCACCAGCACTGTGGTAACCTATTCTTTCTCAGCTATCCCGGCAAGCAACCGGATTGTAATCCCCCATCCGGTTTGCACTCGCCGATCGACCGCCACTTGTCGTTGCAGTGCACGGGTCGCAGTGCAGGGTCACACAAAGTGGCCGATCGCTCCCGAGTCCACACAGGGATTTATATACCCCGCCCGGCCCACCTCCCACCATGGCCGAACCGAGATTAAGCACCGACTCGGTCGATTCCACGACACCTATTATGCCTTCGCGGCCGCCGTCCGTAGACAAAGCGCGTGCGGGTGATGAGGAGGAGGTGCGCATCGAGGCGCGGGTTTCGGGGAATGAGATGCCGGAGCTTGTGAGGGCGATGAGCGTAGAGGAGAGGGAGGAGGCGGAGGTACAGCTGAGGCGAAATATTGATCTTAGGCTGTTGCCGATGGTGATTTTGATGTATATCATGAATTATTTGGATCGGAATAATATTGCGGCGGCGAGGCTGGCGGGGCCGGGTGGGAAGGGATTGCAGGATGAGTTGGGGCTTACTGGGACGCAGTATCAGGTTGGTGTTGTTGGTAGATTTGACGGGTGGGAGCTAAGATGGGCAGACGAGTATTAGTATCTTGTTTGTGGGGTACTTGCTTATGCAAGGTGAGGATCTCCCCGTTCGTCCTGGCATTGCTTCATCCTAACGCCTCAGTGCCTTCAAACCTCCTCCTCAACAAAATCGGCATGCCAGCGCTCTACCTCCCCGCCTGCATGATTGTCTGGGGCATCATCTCCGCCGCCACAGGCGCAACGCAGTCCTACGGCGGACTCATCGCCTGCCGCTTCTTCCTCGGCTTCATCGAAGCCGCCTATTTCGTACTACTCCCCTCCTGCCATCCCTGCGTCCACTAACCCCCCAGCCCGGCGTTCTCTTCTACCTCTCCGCCTGGTACACGCGCAAAGAACTCGGCCTACGCACCGCAATGCTCTACTCAGGCAGCCTGATCAGCGGCGCCTTCTCCGGGCTCATAACCGCCGGAATCACCAGCGGGATGGATATGCTCCACGGGCTGCGCGCCTGGCGGTGGATGTTCATCCTCGAAGGTAGCATCACAGTCGGCATCGCATTCGCCGCCTTTTTCATCCTGCCCAACTTCCCAAAGACAACGAGCTGGCTCACGGAGACCGAGCGGCAACTCGCAATCTGGCGCCTGCAAGCTGACGTCGGTACGGAAGACTGGACCAGCGCCGAAGATCAAACCTTCTGGCGGGGCATCCGGCTCGCCGTCACAGACGCAAAGACCTGGGTCCTAATGGCCATGCTCACGGGCATCGTATCCGCAGGCTCAGTGACGAATTTCTTCCCCACCGTCGTCAAGACCCTGAACTACGGGACCATTCCTACACTCCTACTTACCGCACCGCCGTATATCCTAGCCGTGATTACGGCGATGGGCAACGCGTGGCATGCGGATCGCACGGGCGAGCGCTATTTCCACGTCGTGATTCCGCTGTGCGTGGGTATGGTGGCGTTTATACTGGCGGCCGCGACGACGGCGACGGCGCCCCGCTATTTGGCGATGATGCTCATGGTGCCCGGCGTGTACACAGGGTACGTCGTCGTGCTGGCGTGGATCAGCAACACTATGCCGCGACCACCGGCGAAGCGCGCCGCAGCACTGGCGCTTATCAATGCAGTCAGCAATGCGAGTAGTATTTGGGCGAGCTACATGTACTACGAGAGTGGGGCGCCGCGGTATGGTACGTTACATTTCACTCACTCATGCATTGTGGGAAAAGATTATTGGTTAGACAATAGGACTGTGCGGGCTAACTCGTACTGTACAGTTGTCGCCATGACCGTAAACACCGCTACCACCCTCCTGGCCATCGCTATGGCTACCCTCCTGCGTGCCATGCTCGTGCGCCTGAACCGTCGCCTCGATCGCGGGGAGTTTGTCGAGGGGGCTGTGAATGCGGTGCCGGGCGAGGCGGCGGCGAAGGGCTTTCGATTCTTGCTGTAGCCGGTCTGTACCAGCTCTTCTAGCTGCGTGCTAGGAATGCCAAACTCCGTAATCATGGGCTGCATGCGACTGCCGTGTCCCATGTTCCCATCGTGCGCTAGGTGTCGTACGGCGAGACGTTCCGAACGCGACAACTGAAACGGTCGAAGCCGCGGATATTGCAATCCACCTCCTCAAGGTTGATAAGCACTAGTATCCCGGCTTTGCACTTTTTGCAGATGTCGGTGTAGTTCATGCGCTCGTCGTCCCAGATCGCCTTGCATTTGCCCTTGGCTTTTTTGTCGCACTCCTCGAGATATTGCGGGTCCCGATGGCGGCATTTGACGTGCCAGGTGCTGACGGAGAGGCACATGATGAAGGTGTTCGGGATGATGGGTGTGCGGTTGTGTGGATGTGAGTATTTAGATGTGGGACTTTTTGGCTATGAGATCCTTTGGTCGTCTGATTGCAGTGTAGATGAGAAAGTGTCTTTGCGATGCTGCCAGAAACATCCCAGAGGCCGCTACCACTTTTATACCTTTGACACACTTATCACACAGCAGTGAAGTCAGTCGACAGCGAAGTCACAAAGCCCGGCTCAGCGCACCAGCCACGCGCCATCCATTGTTCGGTCGGAATCCTTCAGCTCCGCAAGGCTGATTCCACCCCGTCCGTGGCTTTGTCCGTGGGTTAGGGCTGCGGCCGCAACGGCCGAATGCAACGACTCCAACTCGCCCAACAAAGTCGGGAAAAGAGTCCGAGTCTGATCCTTCGTAGCTGTTGTTTAGTTTTTGGCCACTGTATCTCGGCTACCGTATTTTGGTTTGTTGCCTTTCTTGGGCGCCGATGCACAGCCTACTGTGGGTATCTTTTAGCTCCCCCGGTGTGGCTGGTGCTCACACCCAGTCCGGATCCGAATCAGCAGACGCGAATACGGGCGCTCATTCCTTTCGCCCCCAACCACGCGGACAGGTCCCGTTTAAGTAACGCCTGGTCGCCCTCACGTGAAAAGGCAGACGTGGCGCATCGACGACCAGAGCCCACGGATGATGCAGCCCATAGTGGCGCGGAGGACTAAGCACAAGGTTACATTGGTATTATGCCTCGCCCTACTGCACACTTATGTTAGTGGGGAAAGTGTGGCTACCGGTATCGGGGTTTAGTAGTCGCGATATGCCGATGTCAAAGGCCACTTCACGCCTGTGAGGTTGAATCCGCATGCATTGCCGTACGCCTGTGCTCTCAAAAAACAGTCGCTAGTGTACATCAAAGACGCCATCCATTCCATCCATTCCGTCCTTCATGCAACCGAACCCAGCCGAAGAAACTCATCCTAAGTCCGTGGATAAATCCATCTCAACGCCATAGATGATCATCCCAGTGCCAAGTTACACATCATGAAGTCCCAACGCCGAAAGATGTCCCAAGTCCTGGAGTCTAGATGTTGTCGCGAGTGACGATGTCGGCAAGGACATGGCCCATGGCCTCGAGCGGCGCGAAGTCGTCGCCAAACGCGCCGTTGTCGAGATCGCGGGCGATGCGCTTGTACATCTCCTTGATCTGGTCCTTGCCGATGCGGACGATCATACCGTTGCGGGTAACGATGGTGGAGGAAGAGTCCTTATGACTGAGGACGCCCTCGAAACGCAGCTGTTGGATGACCCACTGAACGCTATGGTCAATGGCTTCGGCGACCTCGGCGACATCGACAGGATTGCCCTCGTCCAGGCTCCGCGTCACTAACTTGATCACAGCCACGCGATCCTTGTCCTCCTTGACCTTGGCCTCAAGCTCGAGGGCACGCTTGAGCTCGCGATCCGCCCGCTCTTTGTTCTGAAGGGCAAGGTGAATCTGGCGGCGGACGGCGCGCTCCTCCTCCGCTACCTTCTCACGCTCCTCCTGGTCTTTCTCGTCTTCCCTCCTCTTGCGCTCGGCTTCTTCGCGGATAAACTCGTTGTAGGCGCGGCGCTGTTCCTTACGCGCGAGCGACTTGGCCTTCTTGGCGCCGACAGGACGAGCAGCCGGAGCCGTCGCAGGAGCCGCCTCCCGAACGGCAGCCGGCGCGGCCTCGAGCTCCGCACGCTGGGCAGCTGCGGCCGAGGATTCAGACTCCGTGTACGCCCGCATGCGTGCCGTCGAGTCTTCCGAATCCGACATGTTGCCCGACGCAGCGGCTAGGGCGGCACGCCGCCGCAGGTCCTCTTCGATGATGATGTCCCACGCGGAGCGACGACGGGCACCCTCCTGGGGAGTATCCTGGAGATCAACAGCGATGGGTTGAGCGGCCATGGAGCGGTCGGCAGCGGTAGCGACGTTGGAATCCGTGACGGGCAGGCCAGGCGTGGGGTTAACACCATGGTCGGCCATGGCCACGGCGCGCTGGATAGCCGTGGCACCCTGGGCATTCGCGGTCGCGGTTGTAATGCCAGTAGTGGTATTCTGGGCCGTGACAGGCGTCAAGCGTTGAGCAGTCGCAAGGCGCTGTCCGTTCACAATGCGCTGTATGGGATCTGGAGCATGATCGATCGGAGCTTTGGCGCTCCTGATCCATCTATGGACGACCGGTGCGTAGTAGAGGATGATAACCACAACCAGGAAGTGTGTGAGATCGTAGACCAATGAATTACCCGGTGTGGCGAAGGGGATGAGGATGTTCAGAGCGCGAATAATGCTGTGTATGATGGTATTGATGGCCCCGCTGACCTTGCTGGTGATGACCGCATGGAACATGGCGGCCAAGCTCTCAATACGCGAAAGCATCTGACCCATGATTGTGGTCATAAGGCTCACAATGCGCGAGAGTATCTGGCCCATAATTGCGGTAGTGCCAGATTGGCTTCAGGTATGTGGAGATTACGGGAAACCGCGGTTGTGCTTGAGGAGTTGGCTATTGAGGGAGAGTGGTTGTGGATGGAGGAAAGTGAATGTGGATGTGGAGCTACCGTGCCGTATGGCGGAGATTAGATAAGATCCGCCGCAGGTGCACAGACCACGCACTAGCGTCTGCGCCACCACAGCAACAACTGTGCGACTGTTCAGCCCTAGCTGGTAACGACACCAACACCCAGATACATCCGTACATAGCTCTTACCACCGCTAACCACCTCATTCTAGCGGAATCGGCTTTAGATATCAGGCACATCATGAAGCTCAGGCTATCTCAGTCACATCCGAAGCCTTTTCCGTGAGTCAAGTGGACATGTTGAAGCGAGGCCAGATGCAACCCTTGTGGCGGTGTGCTCCAGGCAGCTATCCTCGTATCTGCAGCTTCACAGAATACATATATGCTCGAACCCCACACTGAACTGTCATATCCATCTCCAACACTCTTGTCTACCTCATCATGACCTGGCAAAGCACACAGCAGGACAAGGCACAAGGGAAGAATGAACCCCAGAGGTCTCAGCAGGACGAAATCCCGCCCATATCATCAGGACGAACCACCAGGCAAAGCGCAAGGCAGATGAAGAATAAGCCTGCCGAGCAAGCACCAGCTCCCGAGGATACTCCTGCAAAGCCTCATGCCCCAAATCCCACCATCGCCCCGGCCATCCAGACCCTCCCCTCCCCATTTACCGCACGCGATTTCCCCAAAGCGCTCCTCGGCCTTCTAACCAAGAAGAAAACCTGGCTAGCAACTCATACACCCTCCTTTCCCATTCCCCACACTCCCGCCCTCCAAACTGTCCTTTCCTCCACCCTCATCTTCGTCCAAGAAGAAGCCGGTACAGCAGTGTGCATCTCCCCTGCAGGCCTGCTGCTCACGTGCGCGCACTGCGTGGCAGAAACGCCCACAGAGCTGGATCTCTCCCAACCGCTCTGGCTTCTCTTCTCCTCCGGCCTCGCCGTCCGGGCGCACTGCATTTCTTGGGACGCTAAACGAGACCTCGCCCTCCTCCGCATCACCGCCGCGCAGTCTTCAACCCCAACCTTTCCCTACACGCCCCTCCCTCAAGGCCCGCCCCGTCTCCATGCCCACCTCATCTGCGTCGGCCAGCCTGGCGGCGAGGATCTCGAATCTGCACTCCCGGGCGCGAAAACCGGCTACGACGTGGTCCATGTGTCGACGGGCAGGTTCCGTGGGTATGCGGCGGGGCAGGATAAGCAAGACAATGCGGAAATTGGAGCTCTAAAGCACAATTGCTGGACGTACTGGGGTCATAGTGGGGCGCCGCTCGTGGAGGTTGAAAAGGGGAATCTAGTGGGATTGCATTCGTCGTGGGATGATCAGACTGGAATGAGGCGCGGTATCGGCATTGAGGCGATCGTAGCTTTTATCGACGAGGCCATTGGGCTCGCGAACTTGGTCTGATCTGCTTCGCCAAAGGCTTGGACTCCCATCAGTGGAAGCAATTGAGGTGTGGCTCTATTGCGAATCATTCGGTCGCGCATCTCTCAGCCATGTTCGGACAGCTGGAATTTCGGAGTAGAGTTGACGCCGAAGTGAGCTTCAGAGAAAGTGACTTGCTGGTCAATGACGGCATATTCAGAATCGCGCACATCGACTACAGACGTGTTTAGCACCAGGTTGAGAGAACTGCGGATGAGGTAGCCGGCGATTTTGACCTTCTGGAAGGAATATGGCAACTATTCGTCTTGTGTGTGGCTTTGGGGATCAAAGGCTCGGTCCTATCTGTGCGGGAGGGGTGGGGGCCCGCTCGGAGAAGGCTCGGGAGGTGGAACCCTTGCCTCTTCATGGTCAACCATAAACAGCTAGACATATGCAAAGCAGACAAATGATACGAATTGTACGAGCAATGTTGGTCCATGAAGCAGCAATTATCGCTGTGCAGTTTGATGAAACTCGAGGAAAGCAAGAGGGGAACGAAGGCATGACAGGCCCTTTGTCGGTTGTGCTTTGCATCGTTTAGCAGCGTTTGGCAGAGTGCTTTTGGAAAGTACGTGAAGTTCGGCTCGACCATGCCGCCACCTACGCCGTCAGCTCCTGCTAATGACGCTGGTTACGTTGAAGCCTAAAGGGATATCCCCGAGGACCCTAGCCACAGGACCCATTGCCCTCCAGAGCTCCTTTATATTTAACCCCCCCATCTTTCTACCACACTTCCCCTCACAGCCAACTCGCCAGTTCTCCCATCTTCCCCATCTCCTCCAACCAGTTGCCAATTCCACATTCCCAAAATAGTTCTCCAGTTCCACAGATCTACCCCAATACTTTTACATCTCCAACCATGACGAAACGCAGCAAGAAGACCTCTTTCGCCCGCAGATTCTATGCGGACCTCGACTGCGAAGCAGAACTGCGACTCCCTTCTGTGGTCACGCTCATGCCGCAGGAAAGCGGTTCGCTTCTCACGCCCGCCCATAAGCGCTTCCTCGCTGGCAGAGGCCTTCCGGAAGAGTTCACCAATCCGGCTGAACACGAGCAAAGGCCTGGGAACAGTGACATGTAAGTGCTGCCTCCTACTCCCGAGCAGCAGACTAAACTTGACAGCGCAACCGACGGCGATAGCTCAAGTCAGACTCGAGAGAGCAGCACGCTTTCAAGCGCTCCTTCACCACCGGAGTAGTACGCGAGGGGAGGCTTAGAGTACCGGAGCTCGGCGTTGCGACGGATACCCGAAACTGTGTTTGGCGTTTACGGCCTGGATGAGCTCATGTCTGATGGGATTTTTTATTTGTGATGGCGTTTCGAGCGATGTGGCAGGCGTTCGCTGGATAGCGCACAATTGATTTTGAACCTTCAACCCTCATTATTGCGCTCCCTTGGAGCAAGCGTGTGGGGTGTGCGGGGTATGTCTGGGTTGCTTGTGCCTCGCGTTCCAGGCGGTTATTAGCCATTTGTGGTAGCTCTAATCCTCGAAGTTGGTCGACGTAAACGAGGATGATTCGCATGGCAGTGCCATGGTGTGGACTCGTCGTATTGCTTGGACGTGTTGGTTTCCCCACTTCCATGTTGCATGGTCCGTGTCATGCCACCCCGCGCTGATAAGCTTTGCGGCATCGTCGAGTCGTCAACGCGTCAAATTGATTTCAGTTCGAGGAGTCCGTACTCTTTGGATCTCGATTTCGAGCATGATATCAAGACACGACGTGGCTGGTAGGGTTCCAACGAGCGCTGCTTTGTCCCAATGACCGCTCCATTCCAGTCCAAAGATGAAGAGGTCTGTTCTGGCCTGTTACTACTCACTGCCTTGCAGTTAATAAGGTACGAAGACTGCATGTCTTTTTGTTCGGAGTTGGGCCTGCCGTTAAGTAAGGGTCTAACGGCGTCCTGCTCTTGCTGCATAGTGGTAATGCTCGGCATTACCCATGACAAAGGGCACGAACATGTGAAAAACGGTGTAGCAATGTTTGTGGCTGTCTAAACGACAAGGAGAAACAATGGTCCATTGAACATAACTATCAACATGGCCACCGGCGTTGAACGAGCAACGGCTGACGTCGGACTCTGGCACTCGCTTCCTTCGGTGGCCCAGGATTCCGGCCAGTTCGCGGAGCAGCGCACCGAAGGACCAAAGACTAGCCGAGAGGCACAAAGGCCATGCACGTTAATTTTCACAGGGAGACGGGGTGGCAAAAAAGGGAGAATGGACAGCAGATGTCGTCCTATGGGATGGTTTGCTAGGTTGTTCGCTCGGCGCGGCAGAATCTCGGAAGAGCGTGGACCCGTCTTACCCCCCGGGACGGGCGCATTCTCAGGGGACGCGAGACTGCAATACCGGCAGTTCTCCACCCCCGCCTACATAATCTCTTCAAAAGCCTGCGCAAGTCCTTGCATACCTGGCTCGCCACAGTTGAACTTCATCGCGATCATCACCGCGACCATGCCGGGAAAAGACTTGCCAACGTTCACTCGGACCGACGTCCAGTCGCACAAGACCCTCAAATCGTGTTATGTGACCATTGGCAACAAGGTCTTCGATATCACCGACTTCCTCGAGGACCATCCCGGTGGCGGAGCCTTGATTCTGGAATATGGCGGCAAAGATATTAAAGACATACTGGCGGACGAGGTCTCACATACGCACACCGACACGGCCTATGAAATCCTCGACGAGCATCTGGTCGGATTCCTCGCCGACGGCGCGTCCGGTACCGCCATCAAGAGCAAGCCCGACGCAATTCCTCCCGTGCAACTAGACGAGAATGGCAAGGCCGTGTTCGCGACGACAGGCATGGCTTCGGAGGAGGACTTGACCAAGGATACGAACACCACCGACGACTACAAGAAGTACAAGTTTCTGGATCTCAGCAAGCCGCTGCTGATGCAGGTGTGGTTCGGCGGGTTCACCAAGGACTTCTATCTCGAGCAGGTCCACCGGCCACGGCATTACCCAGGCGGCGCATCTGCGCCGATCTTCGGCAACTTCCTGGAGCCGCTCAGTTTGACGCCCTGGTACGTAGTGCCGATGGTTTGGCTGCCTTGCATTGCCTACGGCGTGTATCGCGCCTTGGAAGGCCTTTCGCCGACCGTCACCGCGCTCTCCTGGGTGTCAGGTCTCCTTATCTGGACATTCGTGGAGTATATGCTGCATCGCTTCTTGTTCCACCTCGACGAGTAAGTGCGCTTCCCGGGCGTGGACCTTCGCTTACACTCGCAGATGGCTCCCCGACAACCGTGTCGGCCTGACGCTGCATTTTCTCCTCCACGGTATCCATCACTATCTCCCGATGGACAAGTACCGGCTCGTCATGCCACCCACGCTCTTCCTTGCCCTCGCCATTCCCTGGTGGAAGTTTGCGCACACGGTGTTCTGGTTCAATTGGCACATGGGGACAGCAGTCTTCTGCGGAGCCATCTTCGGTTACGTCTGCTACGACCTCACGCATTATTTCTTGCATCACAAGAAGTGAGTCGCCACCCGTTCTTTGTTGCTGCCTTGCTGACCGTGCAGTCTGCCCATGCATTACAAGGCCCTGAAGAAGTACCACCTGCAGCACCACTTCGCCGACTACCAAAATGGCTTTGGGGTGACGAGCAGATTCTGGGATGACGTGTTCGGGACTGCGCTCAAGGTGCCGCCTCCTGAGGTCCTCAAGACGACATAAATTTCGGACATTTGTGGCGTGAGGGCATTGGGGGTGGTACGGAAGGCGTTGGATTCTTGCTGTGGAGCGATTTGAATTGATAATATGTTGATAGCCTCACCCGATCTTGTATCACTAGAAAAGGTAGCTGAGTTATGCTTGTCATCCGCTACAAAGTTACTCGTTCCCTCATGAATTGTGCCTGATTGTCGCGTTTGTAGCTCCTTGTCACATGATCAATCAATGGATGCCAAGCACGTGCCCCGAGTAAATTTCGGCGCTCGGTCCCCCCGCCCCTTCCTTCGCTCCCAACGTTCACTGCACTCCTCACATCACCACCACTCAACCCACCAACCCCATCATCACCCACAGCGGCGCTATTTACGTGCTCTCTAACTGCTTGCATTCTAGGAGTGCTGCACCGTCTCACAACCCCTTTCACAATCACTTAGTCTTAACCTCAACCCAACCGCCACCACGCGCGGCCAAGCATCTTCCACCATGCCTGGGCTCGATGTTGAAGCTCTCTTGGAGTCGACTGCGGCAAAGGCGAAAGCTGAGAACAAAGATGGTCGTCTTTCAGTAGACCCAGATGATCGTCATAAATCGGAACGCAGTGATCGCCGCGATCGTGATCGTGCCCGCGAGTCCAGCCGGGACCGTGACCGCGACCGTAAGCGCCGCGACCGCAGCCGGGATCGCAAGCGTGAGGACGGTGTCGATGAAACGAAGAGCCCGTGCCCCGACAGCAAGAGTAGCAAGCGTCGGAGCCGCAGCCGAGATAGTGGCCGCCATGCCCGTCGTCGTCGTGATTCCCCAGACACCTACCGCGGCGACTTCTATCGGGGCCGTACTCACACCCGCTCTAGGTCTCCCGACGGCGACCGGTACTACCGTCCGACAGGCCGCCGCGACGAGGACCGCGACCGTCATCGGGATCGCGAGCGGCGCGGGGGTAGAGAGGGTGGCCGCCGCCGCACCCCGAGTCCGCACAAGCCCAGCAAATCCAAGACCCCGGAACTCAACGACGATGAGCGCGACCGCCGCACTGTGTTTGTTCAGCAGCTTGCCGCGCGCCTGCGTACCAAGGAACTGATTTCTTTCTTCGAAAAGGTCGGCCCCGTAAAGGAGGCGCAGATTGTCAAGGATCGTGTCAGCGGCCGCTCTAAAGGGTGCATTACCTCTGCCCCTACTCTCTGTGTCAAGCTAACCTGTTAGTGTCGGTTACGTCGAATTCAAGAACGAGGAGTCAGTGCCCGCTGCGATACAGCTTACCGGTCAGAAGCTCTTAGGTATCCCCATCATCGCCCAGCACACGGAAGCCGAGAAGAACCGCCAAGCACGCACCACCGAGGGCACCGCTCCAGCATCCGGCGTCCCGTTCCATCGGTTGTACGTTGGGAACATACACTTCTCGATCACTGAACAAGACTTGCAGGACGTGTTTGAGCCGTTTGGCGAGCTGGAGTTTGTGCAGCTCCAGAAGGAGGAGCAGGGGCGCAGCCGCGGCTATGGCTTCGTGCAGTTCCGCGACCCGACTGCCGCGAAGGAGGCGTTGGAGAAAATGAACGGCTATGACATTGCCGGCCGCCCAATCCGCGTCGGGCTGGGCAACGATAAGTTTACCAGCGAGTCCACTGCCAACTTGCTACAGCGCTTCCCTGGCCCGAGCCAGCAATTCCAGGGCTCGGCCTTTTCGGGTGCCGGTGGGCGTGGCGCTCACGCCGGCGGCGGCACCAACTTCGACCGCATCGGCGCTCGTGATAACGAGAAGGGTGCCGGGAGCGCAAGCGCTCTGGACGACTCGGACGTCGCCGGCGTCAATTTTAATAACTTCAGCAGAGATGCCCTCATGCGCAAACTGGCTCGCACCGAGGAGCCCGCGCCGGTCAAAGACGATAAGCGGGCGAAGCCAGTACCCAAAGCCCCGCTGCCAGCCATCCCGCAGGCTAGCCGCTGCGTTGTCTTGCATAACATGTTCGACGCCGCTGAGTATGTCCAAATTTCTCACCGCTTGAAGTCTCTCACTAACCTGTTCAGGGAGGAAGCCAACGCCGACGGCGGGGACTGGATCAAAGACCTCGAAGTTGACGTGAAATCCGAATGCGAGCGGAAATATGGCCATGTCGTTCACATTAAGCTAGATCCGAACTCACAGGGCGATATCTACGTCAAGTTTGACCGCATCGAGGGGGGCGAGAACGCCATCAAGGGTCTCAACGGCCGCTTCTTCGGCGGGCGCGTCATCACGGCCAACCCTGTAGTGGATGCTGTGTACAGCACTATGTTCCGGGAGCGGGCTGGTTAGTTGAAATATTGGTATGTCGTGAATAGGAGTTTTCTTGAGCCGCTAGCTTCCCTGAATTTCGCTAACTTCCATGGAGATTTGCTGGAATAAACTCCAGTACGCAGGTCCAGCAAGCTCCGAAGCACTTACGGTGCGCAGTCTAGGACCGCCTGACAACTCCCCGTTTCGACGAATCCGTCACGATGCACGCCTTCTTTTCGGCTCAATGATGCTTCGACTGCAGCACTGACGGTGGAATAGGTTGCTTTTCGCTGTGCGGTTGGATGTGACCTACGGCACATTCGCCTTGGGTATACATGTGGGGTTCTGCGTGATTAGATTGTCAAGGCTTTTAGCAAAATTAGCGTGCTTGTCGATGTGATTGAGATGCAGCTTCCCAGTGATGATGTCGTGAATAGTTCGAGTCTTGGTTGGTCGCGCTTGTCCAGTCCTGGCGATGGCGCATTGCTTAACCCCACACAGTGATGAGATGGTGTGGGGTGCAGCCGGCGACTTTGCTATTTCTGTGACTCGTGCTTTTTGCGCTCTGCCATCGAGGATCTCCAATGTATTTTCCCGACAGCATAATAGATGTCGTTGTACATCCGTAAATACGGACAACAAATTCAAGCTTCCGCTGCATTGATCGCAATATGGGACCCTTCCCCGCTGTGTCCAGTGCAGCTTCCTGTCGCTATCTATTCATCTGTTGCCCATTCTTCCACAAAGAAGCAATTTGCCCCTAGCCACCATAAGTCGCAACCCACAAGCGCGCCCGCGAATCCAAATCGTCCAGTGTCCGCTCGCCGTTGGGGGCGCCCGCTCTAGATGAATGGGACGATGACCATCCGCTCCTAGCACAGACAACGGCAGCGTGACATCTCCCATCCACCCCCCATCCAAGAACCCACGCCAAAGTACGGATACAAAAGGCACAGCGCGGCACGGAACTGCCTGTTCCGCACTGAGGCGCAAACAGCCCATTGAGTCAGCATCCCTCGCCCCTCAGCGCGAACGACACAACACCATAAACAATACTCAGCACTCAGCACTATTCCTCTACCTAAACGTCATCAGCTATCGGCACGTCCTCCGACACCCGCCGAACCACCCGTAGCCTTTTACCCGCCGAACCAAGCATTACTACCACCCGATGGACTCCGACATCCCCGCTCCCGGCTCCATCCGCCACGCGCTCTCCATACGGCACTCCTCTCCGTTCCGACCCCCGCATGATCCCGACGACCACCATCACCACCACCATCACCACCACCGACGGCCCGATTCTACCCATCCGCACCCGCTTGCGACCGAAGAAGGCGCACATACCACAGCGCGCGAAGTCTCGGACGTCGAGGAGCCGCACGCGCGGCACGTGGGCACACTCGATGGCGACATCGAGCTCCAGCGCGGCCCGCACTACACGGACGAGAACGATCCGTTCCGGCTTAGCGGGCGACTGATGAGCGCGGCAGAGATCGAGGCTGTGAAACGGCGGAGTGGGGGCCGGTCTTCGCGGAAACTGGCCCGGTTTTATGAGGCGCAGAATGAGAATATCGAAAGGCTGTTGAAGCCGGTTGATGATCATCGGAGGGAAGCCAAGGATGCGCATGGCGAGAATGAGCTGCGGTTTAAGATTGCGGTGCAGGGGAGCTTTGTCGCCAATGTCCTCCTTGCGGGATTGCAGCTGTACGGCGCGGCGGCGAGTGGGTCGCTGTCGCTGTTTACGACGATGGCGGACGCGTTGTTCGACCCGATGTCGAATATCACGCTGATTCTAACGAATCGCGCGGTGCAGAAGGTCGATTCGCGTAAGTTTCCTAGCGGCAAGGCGCGCATCGAGACGGCGGGTAACATCATCTTCTGCTTCCTGATGACGACGGTGTCAGTCGTTATCATCGTGCAGTCGATACGCGATCTCGTCGCCGGAAGCAAGACTCTGACGACTGAATTCCACCTCGCGTCCATCATTGCTGTATCAATCGCCTTCTTCACCAAGCTCGGACTGTTCCTCTACTGTTTCGCTCTTCGCAACATGTACTCACAGATCCGGATCCTGTTCAACGACCACCGGAACGACCTAATCGTAAGCCGTTCCCGCATTTTAGGTCTAGATAGCTACTAACAGACCCTAGGTCAACTTCACGGGTGTCGCCTTCTCGCTCCTCGGCTCCAAGGTGCGTTGGTGGATTGACCCCATGGGCGCCATCATCATCTCCTGCCTAATCGTGTTCCTCTGGCTGCGCACCGCATACTCAGAGTTCCAGCTGCTCATCGGCGTATCGGCCGACACGACGATGCTGCAGCTGATCACGTACATCTCAATGACGCACTCCCCCGCTATCCACGCCATCGATACGGTGCGCGCGTACTACAGCGGCCCGCGGCTGATTGTCGAGGTCGACGTGGTTATGGGCGCGGAGGAGTCGCTCAAGCACACGCATGATGTGGCAGAGGATCTGCAGATTAAGTTGGAGAGTTTGCCGGATGTGGAGCGGGCGTATGTGCATGTGGATTATGAGACGAGTCATGCGCCGGAGCACTTTTTGAAGAAGGAGCTTTAGGGCTGGTGATGGCGATCTGTAGGAGGGGTGTGTGTATATTGCAATACGGGACGGGGTCTTTGAGACGGAATGGGATGGGTATCAGCGGACGGCTTGACTCGGTCAATTATCACATCTTTTGTTTTTCCGCTTGATGCTATGCTTGCTCTACGATTGCCTGAATGTAAGAGGCTACCTATCGCTTCACGCTTGATAGAGACCAGATGTAAAGTAAATGCTTTTCGCTCGGTGTATCAGCATCAACTTTCAAACGCCATAAACCGACCTGTTCAATCCACTGCATCTTCTCCCTCTTCCTCCTGCGCTTGCTCCTCAACGACAGTGGGAGGCTCACAAATAGTGCAGACCTGATAGATATGCCCACAGAACGAATGCACAGCCTCAAATCCCTGAATATCATCCATGACCCAATGCCCCTTTGGACACTGCCACTCCCATCTCCCCTCAGCATTCCGCTTCAAATGATTCGGCTCGCGATACGTCCCCGACTGCAGGCTGAAATGAATCCGATCAAACTGCCTAACATGATTCTTCTTAAACGCCTGGCTGGTATAATACCACAACCACAACGGATTCCACATCTCATTCCCCTGCGCCTGAATCTCGAGATTCATGACCTTAAGATCGGTCATCTGCTCCATAGCTTTAAATACCCGTTTCTGCAAAAGCCATTCCTTCGTCACAGTCCGCGGATCGAACGCCCCCACAAGCTGCGAACTAGCCCGCATGTATACCGCCGCATACCGCACATGGCACAGCATGGACGGGTTATCGGTCAGCGGGTGCCGCGGACTACTCGCGTCGATTACGAACTCGAATGTCGAGCGCCGGTACAGCGCGTCCTTAAACTCGGTCCCGAATTGCCGGGACACGAGTGTTAGGTTGTTGAGCCAGGCCCGCACGACGGATTTCTTCCTCCTGGGCTTTGGGGCGAGGAATGAAGGCACCCAGCGTTTGAGGGGGACGGGGAGCCGGGCGGACCACGGGATTATACTGTGCGCGGGGGGTTGGGGGGTTGGCTTTGTGTCGACTAGGAGGTCGAAGACTTTGTCGCGGAGTTCGCGGGGTCTGAGGTGGGGGTTAGTTGAGTGGGGTTTGGGGGACGGGAGCGGGGTACGGACAGGCCCATGAAGGTTAGGCGCGGGTCGACGCGTCGGCGGGGTAGGCGGGCGGAAAGCAGCTTCCAGGCTACGAAATGGAGTGTGATTGCGAGGACGAGAGTGACGAGAAGACCGAGGGGGTGCATGAGGAATGGCGAGAGGGAGGAGGGCAGCGTCGCCCAGGGCGCCGGTGAGGGCATCCAGGACATGGCCATGGCTATTGAGGTACGGAATGAGTGCCGATGGAGGTAACGACGGTGGTGTGAGTTTGTGAGCGTTTGGAGTGCTGACAGCCGTGTTTATGCCCGTAGCTGAATGTCGGTGCCTGGATGCATGTCGTGGGTGGTGGCTGCGGCCCCTCGCGTGGCGGTGCTGGTTATTGGTGGGGGCGGAGAGCTGAGCGGGTGTTGCAGGGGGTTCAGTGGGTGATTGATTCCGGCGATGGGAGAATAGGGGAGGTGTATTTGGCGACAGAGTGATGATTTGCTTGTTGAGGGACGCTGTGAAGCTGTGAGTTGCAGAGTTGAAGTTGTCCGTCGTCGTTACCCGTTGGAAGTCAGGGCGGGAAAGGCGCCGTTGGCGGTTGAAGACCCACTTTACCCGGCCCTGACCCATGCGTCACTAGTCTAGACACATCGACCTCTTCTTCGTCAACGGCGATGGTTACCTTCAACAGGCACCAGAGTTATGCGGCCACATTTCAGTATCAGCATCAGCAATGGTCTCAAATTCGAAAGGACAGGTATGCTACATGCTATCGCCCCCGCCAGAGGCAACCACATACTCGTACCAAGGGCCGAAACCGAGCCCAAACCAGCTGTAATGGAGGATATCTAAACGAACGCAAATATGTGCTACCGCAAGAGGAACAGACCGCAGTGACGTTGACCGAAACGATCACTGATCCGTCCAGTGCCCGGGCCTTTTGCAAAAGTCAAAATACTCCGATTTCTGCAAAAGGCTCGGGCATTGCACGGACAAGTGATTGTTTCGGTCATCGTGACTACGGTCTGTTCCTCTTGCGGTATGAAGAATTTGTCCCGTACATGGCGAATGACCCGAGCTCCAGTGGATCAACGCCGCCGCCGCTTCCGGAAGCCTGGTTATATGCTGAAGCTATCGCTCTCCTTTGTCCGCCTCGTCGGCTCCGACCAGCGTGTAACCCACTGGCCAACCGCGGAGAGCAGAAAAAACGTCTGGAAACATAGCACGGCTACCATGGCGCCGAAGCCGAATCGCTACCAGAGTCAGCATGTTGCATATCACGCACACGAGGGTACCTACGCTTTCTTTGCATAACCGGTCAAACTCCCGGTTTGAATAGGTGTTTGAGAGGTTGGGAAGATTGGGTCCCGCCACGTCCGTCTGGAACCGACACGTCCACGTCTCCAGCGTCTCTTGGTGGTCCAGTCGCTTGTTGAGCATCACAACGTAGGCGACTGCTGCTGCGGCGAGCATGGCCGAGATGAGGGCCACCGCCGCGGCGAGCGTGGCGTGGAGGGTTGAGCGCGCTGCTATATTGATCTGCTAACATCAGCGCCGTCCAGTCCACAGAGCCACAACGACATACCTTGGGTGCAAGCGACGCGACCACGAAGATGAGATTGAGAAACACCACCGCCGCCCCAGTACCGATCAACACCTTGGTGCCCGAGCTGTTCAGCGCACCCGGGATATACGGCAACCACCACGGATTCTTCTCATGCTGCATCCGATACACATTGAACACATGCGCCGTCGTCCCCATCACCGCCGCCGCAACCACAGTGGACAACACTGCCAACGCAACTGACACCGCGCGAAAGTACTCATTAGCCGAGCGCTGCCCTAGGGACCGATTCATATTTGCTCAGATGACGACCCGCGTCAAAGAATATAAATCACGAAAATAAGGCTGAGACAAGAAACCAAACGAGCGGAAGGCGGGAGGCGGTTTCGATGAAGATGAATACCCGTCACTCCGAGAAACGGAAACAAGTCACCTTTAATATCATTCTTCCCCACATCCAACCACCAACGCCGACCTTGCGCAGCCGGCGCCTTCCTCGCGCCGACCTAGGCACCGACGAATCGCCGCGGCCGCCAATACCGGCCGCGCTTACGGGACCGTTGTTGTGGTGTGCGGTGCGGTAGGCCTTTGCCTTGTCCCTGGCAGGATAGCAGCGGTTGCGACGGCGGCGGTTATGCACTTTCTTAGAGAGGGAGTTTCAAGCATGCGGCGCGGCCAATTGTTGGCGTGGGGTTGGAGCCGAGTTGTCACTTGCTGGGATGCGGGAAGGCTGCGGGGGAACCCGGCGGTTCTGATTGGTTGCGCGCGATCCCGAGCGCTTATAGATGCCAAGACTGGCAATCGACGACGCTCTTTGGTTGCGGAGAGTGTCGAAAGAAAATATGCTTCGGTGCGGTTGGTTGTGGGGGAATTGGTGGAGATGGGATTTGTGATCTAGTTCACCAATTCGGATGAACTTTCAGGTGCGGCATTCGGATCCAAGGAACTAAAATGTGATCTAGAAATGCGGTCGGCGCAGCATCACAATGGACCACGATCAAATTCAACGGAAAGAATGCGTCGAAAAGCATAGGTATCTTGATGAAGGTAAAACCAAGCCCGCAGATTTAGTAACATAGACACTCGTAGCGGCTACATCGACGTTGGTAGTGAGTTTAGGCACGAACTGCACGCACTGCGGCCGAGACACCAGGGTGCAAGCGTAACGCGGAATGCAGAGAAAAAGGAGCGCCACCCGCTGATAGCGATAGCTAGCCACCGCCATCTTTGCGGGGCATATCATCTCGGGTTGGAGGCGGTTCGGGTGGAGTTCGGAGCGCAAAGGGCGTTGCAGCAGTTGTGTTGAGGTGGTGCTCATATGAGAAGCTCTCGGACTTATGACATGTTGCTGTGGATCTGGGTAGAATTGCTTCGGTCCGCAAAATCATACCGTAGGGCCCGGAACAAGGACAGTGTAGAAATATGCCACACATAGAGACAAAGTCCTTGTCTACGGCTTTCTCCCACGAAGTGAGAGACAACGGCAGAGAAGGACTTCGTCGCTATGTGAGGTATGCTTCTACACCGTTCTTGTTCCGAGCCTATGACTTGCAGTTAGAGAGGTTGATATTAGCATTATGCGCTGGCTAATAGATCCTCAATGCCTCATGCTTCTCGGGGCCGAGACAATACAACCTCAGATTCACAGGAAGAGGCCGACTTTATGGCAGTTCGGCACGGACAACCGTGCGCCGAGCGGCGGAACATGCAGAGCTAGTGGCCTCATTGTAACTGGCCTATCAGGCCGCCGCCGAGCCGAGATCTTCGCCGACCGTTGGACTCGCGGGCGCGTTGCTTGCCCGAGGATTGAAGAGGGTGCTCTTTCTCCCAAGCTTCATCCGACTTAAATGCTTCAACAGCGATCTCGAGATCGTAGTCCGCCTGTTTGAGGTATAGAAGAGCAATGTCGTAGCTAGCACAGATCAGTAAACAAACGATATCCCAACTAGTAGACTCACTCGGGCACCTTGCACGCCACCATCCACTTCCTCACCTTCCCTTTGCGCACCTCCTCCTCTTCACCCTCAATCGGTCGCGAGCTCAAACTCGGCCCTTGGTAGTATTCCCCCGGTATCAGAATCGTCCGCCGCGCTGCAAGCAGGTGATCCGAGTAGACTGCGTTCTTCCGCCTTAACTCCCGCGCCGGGACGCCATACCGCAGCGACAGCGCCTGCACCGAGTCCATCGCCGGGTCGACAAAATGCAACACATCCTCCCCCGGGCCCGCCTGCTTCGTATCCGCCGTACCCGCCCCTGCGCCGTCCCCAGTATACGGCGGCGGCTCGTCACTCAACTCATCCAGATCCCGCTTCGCCGCAGTCTCAACAGCCTCATAAGCGGGCGGATCATGGAACCCAGACTGCAGCACCGAGGACCAGTCCGCAGTCTGGCAGTACGGACAATACGCCTCGAAGCGCGGGTTATCGGCGATGCATCTGGCGCAGATGGCGCGGGCGCAGCAGGGGAGGCGGCGCTCGAAGCGGGCTGGTTTTTCCGTTTTTCCGTTGTAGATTGGTGGGATGGAGGAGAGGAGGCTAGCGCAGGTGCAGCAGGCTTCCATGGTGAGGGGTTGGGGATGGGTGAGTGGGTTGGAGGTGTGGTGGAGGGGGGGCGATATCGCGGCGGTGCTGGTGGCATTGGGGCGCTATCTGGTGATGACGGAATGGGGCGGGCTTGGGTTGGGTGTTTAGAAGTTGTTGCCTTTTGAAGGGCGGGGTCTTGCAGGGAGTCGGGTAGCGACTTTTAGTTCAGCCTTCTGCCACATCCGCGGATGCGGAGAGCGAACCACCTCCGGATTCCGATATAAACCTGGCACCACCGAAGTTAAAACTCCGAGCAGTGATATTATCATTTAGCTTCAAGGGAGAAGCCTCCCCAGGCTCTCGGACTAACGTCCGCCGCTGTGATCCCAACGGAGCAGTGCATTGGCTATTCGAAGCCACTTGGTTCTCCTCTTCCTCCCGATAATCAAGGAGCTTCTTCCGATAAGTGGTGGCGCCGCCTTTGCTTCCTGAAGGAAGTTGGCGTTGAGGCTGTAAATTAGAAAGGTGGTGTCATGAAGCCATCATTCGATGCCTGTGAACACCGGTCAAGTGGAATACGAGGCAGAAGAGTCCCTAGGATCCCAGTGCATAGACAGGATGTGATAGTAAATTATGGTCGACGAGCAATGCTTATCGGCGAAAAAGGATGGCCTGAGAGGAGCCTCGGGCGTCGAATGCATGAATATATGTATGGAATCCAGGAGTGAGGAGCAAGCATCCCCAATGTTGCTATCATGGCCATATCCTTTGACGGTCGCCTGTATCGTATGATCGTATACTCGAAGCACGGTAAAGCCTAAGCGAACTTCCCCCATTCCACCCCCTTCGCCATGTCCCCATCCCCCTCCCCCTCCGCCATCATTCCCCTCAACCCCACCGCCAACCTCCTCACCCCCTCCGCAAGGCCATCAACCTCCTCCCACGCAAAGCACAGCCTCAAATCCTCCGGAAACCTCACAACGCCATCACCAGGAACCTCAAACATCGCTCCGGGCGCAACAATAACCTCCTCCTTAACCCGCGCAGCCAACGCCACAGCACTTACTCCCTTAGGCAGATGCACCCATACAAAGTACCCACCGCGCACTTCCTCATCCAGCCCGTCCACCCGCCCCCCTAACGGCACCAGATATGTTTCCACCGCGTCTAGCAAGATGCGCTGCCGCGCTGCGTACGCCGGCTGCAGCACGTTGGTGATATGATCTTGTAGCACGCCCGTATCGAGCATATGGGCCATAAACGCAGCAGCAAGTTGCGACGCCGCGCCGCCAGAGCGCGTCGTTCCTCTGAGCAATTAGACAAGACGAGTCAAAAATAGATGCATGCTCACGTCTGCGAGATGGCATAAGCGAGCTTAGGAGTGCCTACGACAGTTAGCTCATCCAAGTATCTGTACCCCAACCCCACACCAAGGAACACATACCCTCAACCCACCCCGTCCTCACCCCCGGCGCACAAATCTTACTAAAACTCCCATTACTCAGTGCATTCCCAAACCCATCCGCACCCTCCCTCTCCGCCCCCCCCTCCAAATCCCGATCCACATCCACGACCCGCGCCCGCGGCGCCGGCACCCGCCCACCGGGCACAGGTGGCCACCGCAAATGGTCATACACATCGTCCGCAACAACAAGCGCATCGAACTCACGTGCCAAGCGGATGAGCTCCTCGCGCCGGCGTCCGCTCATAGTCTTAGCCGAGGGATTAGCAAACGCCGGCACGGCGTAAACAACATGCCGGTATATTTTAGCCGCGCCCGGCTTCAGGCGCTGCCGGCGTTAGCGGCGAAGTAACCAAGGTACCGTGCTGGTCCCATCGTGGAAGTGTAACACCGGCGCGCGAGCTAGCGTTGCTGGGCAACTCACGGTCTCGGGTGTTTCCTCCTTAATATCCCCGCTACGCTCGCACTCCTGCATCGCCTTGCGCAGGAAGCCGATGTCCACGCCCTCGTCATCCTCGGGCACACCGCGCATTTTCCCCGCGAAGCCCGCGTCCGCGAAGATGGGAAACGCGAGCATGTATGCCGGCACGATACACCAAACACCCCGCGTGTAGACAGGGTCGGTCACAGCCTGCAAGATACAGCCAAGGCTCTGCGACGCGCCGCCCGTCACGGCGAGTCGGTTTACCGCGACAGGCGCGGGCGGCGCGTACGACGTGGTTAGCCAGCGCGATAGGGCGGAGAGCAGCGCGGGGTGGCCTTCGTCGGGGCCGTAGAGGAGGGTGGGTGCGGATGAGGGAGAGAAGAGGACTGCGGCGGAGGCGGCGCGGATGTGCGGGGTTGGGAGGAGGGAGGGGTGGGGCCAGCCTGGGAGGGTGGGTTTGGGGTTTTGGGGGATGGGGACGGGGACTCACCTCTGAGGAGGTTGATAGGAGGCATGGCGGGTGTGGGCGGCGAATCAGCGGGGTGCGGAGGGGTGTCCGTAGGGAGGATGCGGTCTGCGGAACGTTGACTCGAGAGCAGGAGCTGAGTGAACGGCCCGGTTGACGATGAAGCGATATACCGTAATTCAGGCAGCAGGAAGCCGCGCGGAGATGCCCGTGAATCGGATATCCGGACCAAAGGCTCAAGATAATCGGTGCAAGCGATGCTGTTGCCGAGCCTGCACGTCTTTCCGTTGGCGGGTACGAACGATACCCGCCAGGGTATGTCATGGTGTCGATCTCCCGCCGAGACTGGGCATGGAGCATGGCGTGCATGGGTATTTGCCTCCCTCGGGCGATCAAGCCGGGGGAGGAAGAGGGGGCGCAACGTCTGACGGTTCACTGCCACAATTCTGATGAAATACTACATATGGAGTGGCGGCTGGACTTTAGAACTACGGATGTAGTGAGCGTGAGCACAGTTAGTTCAATACAATTGCAGTCAGCGAGGCTGCGTCGCATTGCTGCTCCCACTTGCTCTCCATTTTGCTATTCAAAAACGCCACCCCTGAACGGCGGGACCCGCGGAAATCGAAGGGTGCATGGGGCGCGGCGGGGCGTCGGAGGCTCAAGTGCTCCACTTCAAGCCCGTCCCTTGGCCTCCATCCCGGACCAAACACGTCATGGCGGCTGAGCATTTTATGGTGAGGATTAGCGGCTGGCATGGGGGGGGTCATCTTTTCGTTTCGTTCGCGCGTTTGCTTGATGAGATTCTATGCCATCTTTTTTTGCTCTGACTTCATCTTCTCTTCAGACGACGACTACCTGGATATTCTGGACTTCTTGTCTGAACAGAGGCCAGCCTTCCAATCATTCACTCCATTCACCGCTCGCTAGCCATTGTCGCACTGCACCACCACACCCCTCCCCCTTCCATCCCTCCAAGCCACGCTCCCTTGCATCTATTCTGGGACCTGGCTGTTGGACCCTCCGTTCCACACGCTTCGGCCACGCCTCTCAACTCCCACGAGCTGCGTCGAGTCGAGTCCTCCAGTGTCGCCCTGCAGCCCTACCGCCCGTGAAATTCTTGCCGTGAGCAACCAAAAAAACTGCTGGCAGCGGCGGTGCTGGCGGACACGGCGGTCTGCCCCTCTTGGCCCGGAGATACTAGACTCCGCGACTTCGCGCCATTTCTTTGCCGCCAGCGAGAGCTCACCAACTTTTGCTCCTCTTCAACCCCGCCCCACCCTCTCCCCTCTCCCCAACCCCCATTTCTGCACGATTTGTTGCTCAGGACCCCACGAAAAGTTCCGCAAAGGCACTGCGTGGCCATTGCGACCCCCCTACCCAAACCTCGACAAATCACCATCTCGGCAACCACATTTGCACAACAGCAATCTTCCATCATGGGATTCGGACGCAAGCGCCTCACGCGCTTGTCGCCCATGTACTCGTCGTCAACGCCAGACCTTACGATCACGGCACCTCCAGTGCCCCGCACCTTGATGGTCGAAGATGGCATTCCCGTAATGCCGACAAACAATGCCACACTGCGCTCCGTCAGCGAGCAGGGGCCCCCGCGCGCATCTCCAGTCATCCGCGCATCGCGCAGCGTCGTCAATCTGCTTGGTGATTCGCCTCCCGAGTCGCGTCCGGCTAGCTCGCAAGCATCCGCTGCAACCTCCCCTGGATTGAATGGGATGCCCAGTGCGCCGCAACATATGAACAGCCTTCCAGTGCCAGGTCGGACCACATCCGGGAAGATCCAGCGCAAGAGCTGGTTCTCGTCAAAGACAACCACCCCGAAGGAGAAAGAGCCATTGCTTCCATCTCCTATTGCCTGGACCATGGATACGTCTGGGTTACGCAACAAGTACGATCTGACTCCGCTGCTGAATGGCGAACATGTTCCCGAGCTCTGGATGGCCGATGGTGATGCGGTCATCTACTGCTTTTCAAAGACGTCCAAGAAAGGTGCTTCATTTTGCATCAACTCGACGATGCTAGCAGAGAGCCAGACTCTTGTCGATCTGATGACGCGTCGCGCAATTGTTGGTCCGTCCGCGACCCAGTCCACGGCCGACCTCCAGGAGATGTTTCGGCGGCAGACAATCCACGAGCGGGAGGTTCGGTCGATGAGCATGTACATGGGCGCGGGATACGGTCCGCGTTTCACATCTACCGACGAGGATGGCGGCGATGTGCGGTCGACGCTGTATCTTCCGGTTCCATTGAGCAGCGATGCGCGTGCCAATGCCACATCCGACGATCTGACGGACCACGATATCGACCTCCTGATTGGGATGAGAAACCTGTTCGCATTCCTGGCCGGTCTGCCTCTCGTCGCGAGCAAGCTGCGGCACAACCCCTACCACGTCTTCATGCAAGTCGGTGAATTACTTGCTATGTTTGGATTCGACGCCCAAGACGGTGTGACGTTCGGCGAGCTGGTGGCCTCCCGTTTCGAGGCGTGCGTTGAGCAGTTCCGGCTGGATGATGTCCGCTTTGACCCGGACAAATGTGCCGAGAGCATCGTAATCGCCGAGAAGATGCGGTACATCCCACTCTATCATGAAGCCTTCTCGCACGGCATCGGTCAGTATGCGGCAGTTTGCCACAGCCACGCATTTCGTTGGATGAGCACCAATACGCAGGAGCGCCTCGAGCGCGCGGCTATCAATGTCCAACAGCGCCGTGAGACAGTTCGCGGGAAGCTCCAAGAGTTCGACTTCCCTGAGATCTTCAGTGGGATCATGAATTCGCGGACGGCGGAGGAGCGCAAGGCAGCCAAGTTCGACGAGTGGCGTAATTCCTTCAACGAGATGAGGAAGTTTACCCTTTCGTACTTGCGCCACAAGTACGGCGCATGGCCTCCGAAAGCCAATTCAAAGAAACACAACTTGCGCACCGGCGGTCTGAACCGGATCGTGCTCAAAGACCTTTACCGGGACATGTGTGGCCTGTACGATCTCCTGGCGGATCCAACTGCCCTGACGACGCGGAGTGATGCTCAGATTCTTGAGGAGCTTGAGACGCCCGATAATATTCACGCGTTATTTTGGTACGCTCTTCGCAAGGTCCTGGGGGAGTTTGATCGGAGTACGCCACCGGTCAAACCTCCAATCCCCTTCGACATTCCTCGCACTCCAGAGCTCAGTCTGCTGAAAAATCCCACCGGAAAGGCCAAAACCCACAGTGACAAGCTGCGCAAGGCCGAGGTGACAGAAGTGCTTAAAACTGCGGAGAATGAGGGCGTGGTTTCCACTCCCTTCATCGAAGCTTTTCGTACGTTCGAAATCAAGCAGGCATCCGGCCATTCGGTCGCGCGGATCCGCCAGCAGCGGGCGGGACACTGGATTTTCATGTACGCAGTGCTCCAGACTCTTCCTCTCGTGGTCATCGATGTTCCGGCTCTGAAGTACACAACTGGCGTTGAGCACTTTCTGTGCGAAGGCCCTCGCGCCGGGGTTCCCTGGGCGCGCGCCTGGGAGGATAATGGTCCAGACTGGTGGCGTGCCCGCTTGAAGGCGCAGACGCAACTTCCGCTCGATGATGCGGCTTACGGTCCTGGGATCTTGGATCTCTACTGGCGCAGCCATGCATTTCTTCGGAGCCGTGAATGGAGCCAGTCTTCCGTAGTCATGAGCGCCGCAGCCAACGAGATCATGAACCCAACGCCGCTGCCGCTGCCTGCCCCGCCTGGCGGCTTCGATTTTGGGGTCGACCATGACAGCCTCGAGAGCGAGGGGTCGCGGTCGGCTAGCCCGGATTTCGTTGAGAGTGGTATGTGCACTCCGGACTCGTACAACACGAGTGGTACGGGTCTCCCTCTGCCGTCTTCGGGGTTGCGCACTGTGTCTCGTAACTCCATTGGTAGTGATCTCCTCGACATGATGCCGGCTGAGCGTGGCAGCGTCATGATTCGGGGTCGCCGGCCGCGCAGCTCTGCTGTACCGGTCAACAAGGACATCACGTTCGACTCATTCCTCACCGAGAAGGAGGTCCAAGGTAACGACGGAGACAAGGAAAAGAAGCAGGAGAAAAAGCGGCTGTGGTAGTCGCATTCAACGTTTCTTATGTCTTCTGAGGGCGTACGGTTTCCTTTGTATCCGGCATTATGTGAGGGACGGCTATGGCGGCTTCCGGTGAAGACGTTACAAACGGAGTTCGGCGCAAGATACCTGCAGTGGGAGGTTCGGTCTTTTCGGTTGAACTCTTATGGCAAAAGCGGTGGACACTTAATGTAATGCACACGTAATGACTCCATGGCGGGCAAGCCTCTTCCTCCGAATACAGTGCTGCCGTGAACTTGCTTCGAGAAGTTAGTAAAGTAGTAAACGTAAAAACGAGGAAGTACGAACCACGACGCCTGCAGTTGCAGGTACCGCGCGCTCTTTAATCCCCTCCTCCTCGCAGCCCAGCACGGTACGCCTGAGCTAATCTCGCTCTGGGCGCTGCGTAATCCAACCAACGACCGCCATCGTGGCGAGCTTATCTGTTTCCGTGGCGGGCGCGGCTCGCTGCAGGCATCCCTGCGCGGGGAGCTTATCTGGAGGCGTCATGGTGGACTGTGCGGATTGGTGGGCCTTGCATGATTCTGGCTGGGAGAACCCATCGATTGGGATCGGGTTGGCTGACGAGATAGGAATTGATCGCGAATATGAAGTGGTGACGTGAACGTACGGAGTACGCAGATGATGGGAAGTTTCGGTTGGGATTGAACTACAGACAGTAGGCTACGTGGTTACTACGTGGTTACGATGCGGAAGGTGGCAGCTTCCTGGCCCTGGTACGGTACAAGGGTACTGACCCCGCAAGCCAACCGCATGCTCTAACTTCGGTCATCACCGACCTCAGTCGATGCTTCCTCCCGCCTTTCGAGGCCTCTCGAAGGCCTGGTTCTTCTGTTCGCTGCTTGAACAATTCAGACACGAAGTTGATCACAGTATCAGGCCCGAATAGCCTTATGCCAGCCTTTGTTGCTGCATTGGCTTGAGGCCAATCCCAGGAGCTCGCTTGGAGGCTTGGACGGACGAGCAGGTTTCGAAGTGCTGGCTGCCCGGGCGCGTTGAAACCCCATGATAGGAGTGGCTGCGGGTGACTGATGGGAGAATAGGACTCTGGCGCAGGCACAGATCGCTGGCGTTCTGTTGCCTTCAAGCCAATATCATAGCCGATATCATGTCTCGGACCTCAAGATATACGGCTGACGGACGCGTGGGATTCCACATCACAGCTGAATGGCTAAGTTGGCCGAGACGATGAGGGTGGCTGGTAGCACACTAGCCGTCGACGAGGACGTGGCTGCAAAAGGGTTGTGTTCTTAGACCTGCGCAGAGGTTGTGTGGTGCGGCGACATCTGAGAATGTTTCGTCCGGAGCTTGGTGTGTGGAGGTCGCCATCGTCTGATTGCGCAAGAGAAACGAATGGACTGTGCGTGCGGTGCAGATAGGTCAATGTACAGAGTCTCTTATATAAGTTACTTTACCGCAAACTTCCCCATAGTACTATACGGCCAGGGGGGAGCAGGGATTCCTAGCGCAGTGGTAAGGTGACGATCTTGCTACTCCGCGATTGTGGTATCTGCGTCCGTTGCACAAGCCCTACCACGAAACACCACCAGTGGGAGGCCGTGGGAGCTGGAGGGTTTCATAACCAGGCGAGTTTACCTCGTCATACGGTGAACTTTTTGCTCCTTTAGAGTAATGGTCCTTTGAAGCCTTCTACAGGGTATAATCGAGAGGATCACGGCCGGCGGGCTAGACTTCGGATGAGATGTAGGTGAAAGCTCCGCGGTTCGAATCTTGCAAGTGCCGCCTTATTTCTTTTGCTTTTTGAATTGCACTACCTGTCAACTGATGTTCGTGGACGTTTGATACTTGCATCTCGAGATTCAACCCATGCCAAGCATGTGGCGGTGCAGATCGGCGGAACATGCGCCACAGTAACGGTTGTGGCGTCTGCAACCCCAACCCTACACCATTCGCGTCCTTTGAGGTCTACATACCCACCTCCCACAGCATCGCCAGTCTACACCCCTCGTTCTCATTCCTCGCCCGTGACCTTTTCACTCCCCTATACTTGCGTGCTACCATGGCCGCCAAACGCAAGCACGCCGACCTCAACGGCGACGATGACCCCGTCGACCCGGCCGACGAGCTCATGTTCCTGTGTCTCGGCGGTGGGAATGAGGTCGGCCGGTCATGTCACATTGTGCAGTACAAGGGCAAGACGGTCATGGTAGGAACTCCGGTAATGAGAATGGGCTTTGCTAACGCTCCAGCTCGACGCCGGCATGCACCCCGCATACGACGGCCTCGCCGCGTTGCCGTTCTACGACGACTTCGACCTCAGCACCGTAGACGTGCTATTGATCAGCCATTTCCACGTCGACCATGCTGCATCGCTGCCGTATGTGCTCGCGAAGACAAATTTCAAGGGCCGGGTGTTCATGACGCATCCGACAAAGGCCATCTATAAGTGGCTGATACAGGACAGCGTCCGCGTAGGGTGGGTATTTCATGCACGAAGGGAACATGGCTGAATCATCAGGAATTTAACGTCATCGGCCGAACAGCGTACAGCTCTCTACTCGGAGACAGACCACCTGTCTACCTTCCCACTGATTGAGGCAATCGATTACTACACTACGCACACTGTCTCGTCCATCCGCATCACACCCTACCCGGCCGGACACGTGCTGGGTGCCGCCATGTTTGTCATTGAGATTGCCGGCCTTAGCATATTGTTCACTGGAGACTACTCTCGCGAGGAGGACCGGCATCTGGTGTCCGCCACAATCCCCAAAGGTCTGAAGATCGACGTCCTCATCTGCGAGAGCACATTCGGGACAGCCCTCCACGTCCCGCGGCCGGAGCGTGAAGCAGCACTGATGAAGGCCGTGACTGGCATTCTCGACCGCGGCGGACGCGTGCTGATGCCAGTCTTCGCACTCGGCACAGCACAGGAGCTGCTTCTCATCCTCGACGAGTACTGGAGCCGGCACCCCAAGTACCACCAAATACCTATCTACTACGCCAGTAACCTTGCCCGCAAGTGCATGGTCGTTTACCAGACATATATCAGCGCGATGAACGACAACATCAAGCGGCTTTTCCGCGAGCGCATGGCCGAGGCTGAGGCCAACGGTGAGGTCGCGAAAACTGCCGGCCCGTGGGACTTTCGTTTTGTGCGCTCGCTGCGCAGTCTCGAGCGGTTTGAAGATGTGGGCGGGTGCGTGATGCTTGCGACGCCGGGTATGATGCAGAACGGCGCGAGCCGCGAGCTACTGGAGAGGTGGGCACCGGACTCACGGAACGGTGTCGTCGTCACGGGTTACAGTGTTGAGGGCACTATGGCGCAGATGATTCTGAACGAGCCGGACCACATCAATGCCGTCATGACGCGCGGAAATATGCGCCGCGGGCTTCGCGACGACGACGCACAGATCCCGCGTCGGTGCAGCGTGCAGGAGTATTCGTTCGCGGCCCATGTTGACGGGCAGCAAAACAAGGAGTTCGTGGAGGAGGTGGGTGCCGCCGTCGTGATTCTCGTGCACGGCGCACGCCAGCAGATGACGCGCTTCAAGTCGAAACTGCTCTCGCTGAACGCGAACAAGTCGCAGCCTGTCAAGGTCTACAGCCCTGCCAACTGTGAGGAGCTGCGCATCCCCTTCCGCACTGACAAGATGGCCAAGGTGGTCGGCAAACTTGCACAAGTCCACCCTGCACTACCATCACATGTCAAGGAGCAGCAGATTCTCAGCGGAGTGCTCGTGCAGAACGAGTTCAAGCTCAGCCTAATGGCGCCGGAGGACCTGCGCGAGTACGCCGGCCTGACGACCACGACGGTTATTTGTCGGCAGCACATGGCGCTACGCGGTGCCGGTGTCGACCTCATCCGCTGGGCGTTGCGGGCGAGCTTCGGAAATGTCGATGAGGAGAAGGCGGAGAGCAACGGCAGCGTGAAGAAGGAAGACGCAGATGAGGAGATTCCGCGTGCACGCTTCGTGGTGCTCGGGTGTGTGACTGTCACGATGGCAGGGCGAGAAGTCGAGCTCGAGTGGGAGGGCAACATGCTTAATGACGGGATTGCGGACGCTGTACTGGGCGTGCTGCTCAATGCAGAGAAGACGCCCGCAGCGGTGAAACGTGAGTTTTGGTCCCTCCCCTCGTTCCCCGCGTGACATGAGACTGACCCTCGCAGACTCGGCGAAGCCGTGTCTTGCCCACCGCACCGACGAGCGCAGCCCGCAGGAGCGTCTCGACCGCCTATTCCTGCTACTCGAGTCGCAGTTCGGCGGTAACGTGCGGCCGCTGGTAATGGACGGTGTGGGCAGCGCCAAGCTACAGGAGATGGGCATCCCGATCCCCGGTCTAGAGGTCCGCATGGGCGAGCAGGTGGCCACCGTGTCGCTGGAGGATATGGCAGTGGAGAGCAAAAGCGTTGTGTTGAAGGGTCGGGTGGAGGCGGTTATGCGCGAAGCATTGGAAGGCGTGGGCTCGCTTTGGGGATAGGGCTTGATTTGGGAGGGACAGAACTATGGGCCGGCGTTGGGGCTTTGGTGCTGTGGCATGGTATACCCGGGCGCGCTAACTGCGTCTGCGCTTTGTACTATCTGCATGAGTCTGTGCCGTGAGTGTCATTACTGCAGCACTTGTGATCTTGAAAGGCTGGCTATCGTCCGCTTAACGTTGAAGCGAACCGCCCTACAACCGCGAGGTAATCAGGCTGCATTGGCACAGCACGAGACAGACGTCTACAGTTGTAGTTGATGCGAACAGCAAGGCCAACAGCTCCCGCACTGCATTAGTGGCACAGGCACGCAAGCGGAGAACATTCAGATAGTGTACATTACGCCATTACCGAATCCGTACGCTCTAGTCCCATGGGACCCCGAAAAAAATGCACGTCTAGAAAAAGATCTACTTGGAAATCTCAACACCACCCGTCGCACCGAGAGCTAGTCCCGTTAGCAGTCAATTCTAGAAAGCTTGCAGATAACTTACCCTTCTTAATGTCGCCGTATATGGCAAACTGGCCCGCCGTCAGCGTACCCACCATGAAGAGACGGGCGCCGATACCGGCGTAGCTGCCGCGCAGGCCAAGCTCCTTGGCGATCTTGATCAAGCGGCTGGTGGTGCCCTCACCGGGAGCGCCAGGGGTCTTGTTGATCTTGCTGAGCATGGTGTCGGCGGGCTGCGAGATGATGGCGGCCGCGAAACCGGCAATGAGACCGGAACCGAGGTTTATGGTCGTGTTCATAGCACCCGACGCCGTGCTCTTGTCCACGACGCCGTAGATTGCCTCCGACACTTTTTCGTAGACAACGAACTTTGACATAGTGTAGGGCACCTGCTTGAACAGGATAGGACCGAAACCCGCGTAGAAGCCACCAAGACCCTCCGACTTCAGGATCTTGCCGAAGCCGCCGATCAAGCCATTGGCGAAGGTGGGCTGCGACACAAGACGGATACGCGTCGCCTCGAGCGGGCACAGCGCAATGTCGGCGAAGAACTCAGCGGCGGCCGCGGACGCGAGGTAGACAGCGGTGCGGTTGTTGGAAGCCGTCTCCAGACCCAGCAGGTTGATCGACTGAGCCTTGAAGAACTCGTAGCCGCCGAATTTGAAGGCGCCCTGCAGGAAGTAACCCGCAAACGTTGGTCCCACGCCGGTCCACACGGCACCGAAACCCTCCTGCCCAATCACCTGCTTGAAGCCGCCGATGAGGCCCTTGTTGTACTTTAGAGGATCAAGCTGGATGCGCGTCTTCACGCTGCGCCGGTTAGCAGGTGTGCGACTGAATCATCGCGGGTAACGTACACATCCACCGGGGTGAGCGCGCCATGGGTGACCGAGCAGCACACAGCGCCTGCGAAAGCGAAGCGGGAGTAAAGGTCAATGCCAGAGAGCTGGCGAGGGGCGGGGGCAGCAACGACAGCCATTGCGAAAGAAATGAGTGGAGATTGGGAGGTAGGTTGGTGTTGTGGGGGGTGGGAGACAAAGGGTTGTAGCGGTGACAATAATTTGAGAGGCTGTCGCCAAATATACGTGCTCGGCAGATTTTGCGGCCCTGGCGCCTCCGGATTTCCGACCTCCCCCGAACGCGGGAAACTGTGCCGAGCGGCCACGCTGCGCCTGCGCTTAACGCTACTCGCTGCAATCTTTATCGCGTTCAGTGGAAAGCCTTATCGCGTGCTTTATTGTCTCTAGGGTATATTTCCTTCACCACTTCACTTCACATTTTTTGTAGTACTCTGCTCACCGATTTCACAGTGATCTCGTGCAGTTGCGCAACCATCATTGCGTACATCCGTAGACACTCTTCATCACGTTGTCGTCGCCCACCCCTCCGCACCAATGCTAGCGGACGCTGTAAAGCTTGTCTGCGGGCCAAAGGCGCTCGGTGCCGCATCGCCATTCGACCATCGATCGAAGTCGCGACCCGTGCGAGAGATGAAGTCATGATAGAGATGCAATCGCTCACGGTGATGGTGTCGTCTCGTAGCGAGGCTCAATCCCTATGGACACTGGAGTCTGCCTTCCCGTGCACTTGCCCTTCCATCTGCAACCCCCGGTCTGTTCTGCATCATTCAGCTCGTGCCCCTGCCGCTTGCAGGCAGGCTGTGGCCGGCTTCTTAAGAGCCCTGAGCCCACCCAGCGGCCGTCCAGACTCGCAGCAGCCTTTGTGTGCTAGCTTTAAGCGGCCTTTTCATCATGGTGGATCCTCTGTCCATCTCAGCGAGCATCGTCGCACTGGCTCAGGCCGCCAAGGCACTGGTATCGTTCCTCAAACACCTCCACGACGCTCCTGCCGAGCTGCTGGCCCTCTCCAACGAGGTCGAAGACCTGAAGCTCGTCCTTTGCGAAGCGGAAGAAGCATACAAGACGCTAGATCCTGCGACGCCTTCGGCGGAGAGGATACGCAAAGTACTTGAGTCAGCGCAGGGCAAACTTGGAGAACTGGACGCCTTTTCGCGGCGGTTGAGCAAGGTCAATTCTGCGAGGACTGCTGCGACGCAACGCATGAGATGGGCCTTTGAAAGACAGACTGTAAAGGCCCTGCAGGAAGGCTTGAGAACATTGCGCCTCAATGTGGCTACCGTCATCTCATCACGCGCTGCGTAAGCCAGGCGGTGATACAACGTACAGAGCTGACCGACATAGGTCCAAAACTTTTCGTGTCGGCATGACAGTAGACAGTGTTGAAGTGATCTGCCGTGGAATCGAGCTTAGCAATTCAAGAGTCGAGTTATCCTTGAGCAACAGCCACGCCGCGAACCATCGGGTCTTTGAGGAGCTTCTCTGCCGCACAGCAGCATTGGAAGATATCCAACATGATCAACAGGTGATCAAGAGCAGATCGGAGGCTTCGCTCGCTGTTCCGCAGACACGCCATATCGCAAATGAAAAATCTATGAACGTCCAGGCCACCGCCTCGGCACGACCTCCATCAGGAGACATCGTCATCCATGTCCATCGGAATTTCCAACGATCGTGTCCCCGACTTGTCGCTGTAGTTGCCACACCACGCACCATGTGGTCAGTCCTCAAGCTTTCAGCGGTGTTTTTGGGGCTCTCTTCGCGCGCTATACAGGACACCCAATGGGGTCTCGAAAGTGCTCTGATAAGCGATGTCATGTACTCCCAGAATTTACGCTGAGGGCAACGTACCGGTTCCCTGCCTGGTTTGCAGCGAAACTTGTGTACATTTCGATGGCAAATTCAACGTCTGGTCCGTCGTTCGGCATCTCAGTTCAAAGAATCGTCCCACACCATTCTCCAACCTTGTTGCAGAGCATAGCATATGGAGATCTCTGTAGCATTCAAAGGGCATTTTCAAGTGGACTTGCCACCCCGAATGACATCGCCTCAAGTGATGGGAGAACGCTTCTTCATGTAAGACCTCCTGGAGAGCCCTCTTTGCTTTCGGACTCGTCTGTGATCTGATAAACTGAAGTTCGCTCTCGGTTTCCGACAGTGCCACATTTCCGAGTTTCTGCTGAAAGCTGGAGCAAACGTACATCTTCAAGTGAACGATGAATTGTGAGTAGGACGCCATTCAACCTAATTTTTACCTCATGCAACTAGGTCTCCATTGGTATCCGCATGGATGATAATTCTGCACGACACGCCACAAAACATGGTGAGAACGGAAGATCTTCAGGCTCTCTTTCCGCAAACCGAAGAGGTTGTCGAGGCATTCTCATTTCCTATGATCCACCAGATTGCCCTGGGATTTAAGAAAACAGACCTGGAGCAATATCTCCGATATTCGACAGACGATATCAACGCAAAGGATGCCATCGGATGGACCGCACTCTTTTGGGCTTTAGTGCGTCAAGATGAGGCTACCGCACTAACGCTAATACGCTTTAATGCTGATGTGAACGTCAGCATGGCTTTCGGTACAGTACTGAACCGTGGCCCTCTCGGTACCAATTGGCGTGACCAGGCCTCACCGCGCCATTTGATTCATGCTTTCCTTCCGCGTTGTGCGCATCCGACCTTGTTCCAGCTGCTTGTCGATGCTGGAGTCGATGTTACTCTTCGCAATGCTAAGGAGCAGACGGCTTTGCACCTAGCTACGGAGAAACTGGATGGTGAAGTATACTTGCCAATTTTCCGTGGTCTGCCTTTCGACGTTAATAGTCGCAACTACCTTGGGAGGACTCCTCTTCACATAGCGGCTTTCAAAAATCCCCGCTCGTTTCGCTGGCTTTTGGACAACGGGGCGGACGTTGAAGCAGTTGACGTCGACGGAGATACGCCTCTACTTGCCTCCGTTGGGTCAGATTTTTTTACTCGTCAAGCTTTCCAATGCCTACTCGAGCATGGTGCAAACTATCTGCACAGGAACAACTTGGGGGAGTCTGTCCTACACAAGGCGGCTAGCCTGTGGCGTGGCTTGGATACCTGGGACTTTGACGGCTTGCGTGCGCTGGACATCTTGACGACTGCTCGACTCAGAGGTCTGGACGTCAACTGGCGCGACATTGAAGGTCGAACGGCGATGCAAGTCCTTCGAGCCCGAGTCTTGATGAGCCCGTCGGAGAGATATAGGGATATGTTGGCGCAATGGTATGAAGACGAATTTTACGAAGATCCAAACATATATTTCACACCTTCCTCCCATCCCCAGCACCCTTTCGACCCTCAGATGTTGGCACAATTTGAGGAGGCATTTCAGCAGCTGCTTGACAGTGTGGCGGAGCACAATGAAGCGGAGTCCATATGCGGCTCGGACGACGACTTGTTTTTTGATTGTCACGAAGAGCAGGGCTGCGAGCATGCTGACTTGCCGTGATGCATGCAAGGCGGGGTAGCGCACGTGCATATCTTGATGGGCGGCCTAAGATTAGTTCGAGGTCGTCTTCAGCTTCATCACACTTTTGGTCCTCCAGTAAGTCACTCTATCGACGGATATTGACGCTACTGATACGGAAGATAGCCGTCTGCCCACAGGGCTGGCAGCGCCGTCAAGGAAGAAGTTCCGGACGGAAGCATTTTCACAAGTCGCTCTCCTTCGGCTTTAATCAGCTTGGTCAGTCGCAAAATGTTTGGGCAGCGAATCCACCTCGACAGCCAAAACCACCGCCATGGCTGAAAGATCCAGGCGTCGTACAAGATCCGGCGTTATGCTCTCGCTGCAACCGCCTCGACTTCCAGATCCTCTTCAAAATGCCATTCGCCGGCTACGCCATGGTCGGCAAGAACGGGCTGTTTGAAGTTCCCCCGCACCGCCTAGGATTGGTCGAGGAGATCCGCACCAGCACCTGCGCCTTTTGCCGTCCCGTCTGGGCCTCCTTCGTCAACCAGACGAGCACCCTGGTGCCGCCAGATATCTTCAACGGTCGCAAAGTCAGCATCGAGCTTGAGAGCATCGCCTGCAGCGCCCATAGTCCGCTCGGCACTTACGACAGCGCAGCAGAGCCATTCGTCGTGCGCCTGCACCTCAGCCTCAGCCCCACAGGCATCTGGAACACCAGCGCCGACGCGCTCCACCGCCCGCGCAACCCGGACGTCCGCGCAGCCATCCATCGGCTCGGCGATCAAGCGGGCCGGCCCGTGCGGCCCGTTCCGGACCTGCAGCTCGTACGCACGTAGTTGACGCGCTGTGCGAATCACACGCGGTGCAACGCTCCTCTGCCGCAGAGCAGCAACGCCTTTGTGCGCCGCCTCATCGACGTCGATCGTGAATGTCTCGTCACGCTTGACCACCGTACGCAGCCGCCGTTCGTTGTGCTCAGGTATGTGTGGGGCCGTCAGCCGTTTGCCACTCTGACGCGCGCTACGCTAGCAGCCTTCCACGTACCTGGCGCGCTGCCGGCTACTCGCACTGTGGGCGATGCCATGGCCCTCTGTCGCACTCTTGGGGAGAAGTTCTTATGGGTCGATGCGCTGTGTATATGCCAGGATGCAGTGGAGGAAAAGATGGAAGACATTGGCTGGATGGACTTTGTGTACGGCTGCGCGAAGCTGACGATTGTTACTGCGCATAGTGATGGCGCGAGCGCGGGACTGTCAGGGATCACGTCGCGGCCGCAGGTACAGCACGTCGTTGACGTACAGGGCATGCGTCTCGCGAACCGGCTACAGTCTACAGCGGAGCTGATCGACGCGGCATTTTGGAAAACTCGTGGCTGGACGTTCCAGGAACGGTTGCTCTCGCGGCGCCTGCTCTTCTTCACAGCGCACCAAGTCTTCTTCCGATGCCACGAAATGGAGTGCACCGAGGAAGGCAGCGATCCACCCGCTCCAACGGCTCCACAGCCGCACGTCCTGTATCCCATCCCGACGTATGAGTTCAACACCGACATCGATGACTTCCAGGTGTACGCGCAGATTGCGACGCGTTTCTCGAAGCGGAACCTGAGCTTCGAGGGTGACGTGATGAATGCACTGCTGGGCATTTTCTCCGCCCTCAATCCCACCGTCCTCGGCCCGACCTCCTTCAACGTCCCCCTACGCATGCTCGATCTCGCGGTGCTGTGGTCGCCACTAGGCCCTTTGCGCCGCCGCGCCGGTTTCCCAAGCTGGTCATGGGCCGGCTAGGTAGGGCCAGCCGAGTATCCCAACGTCATCGACCTAGCCAATCGAACGATCTCGACCTGGGGCGCCGCATGGCCGTGGCAGATGCGGCCTGCACAGTGAGTTGGACAACCGGGGTGGGAGCGCAAGTATGACGACTATGAGATCCGCTACGTGCGGGACGGGCTACTTCACTGCCATCCCCTGGAATCTGCCCCCGCAGTAGGCCCTACGATCCGCCTGTCCACGACAGTGGGTACTCTGTATGTCTCTCGCGAGCACGTTGACCGCCGCACCGACCCTGCGCTCAGCGTGTCAATCTACCCGAACACGTCGCCGTGTGGCAGCACCCACTTTGCGTACCACCTGGTGCTGGAGAGCGAGGGGAAGCGTTGCGGGCGTGTCGTCGTGGACGGCGCGACATTTGGGGACTTAAAAGCTGGCGAATACGATTTCGTTGAGCTGTCGAGGACGACGCTGGCGCATGGCGAAGAGGATACGGCGTGGGATGCGCACCTTGAAGCGTATGTCGGAGAACCTGGGGCACCAGCGGTATGTGAGCAAGAGAGGGATGGGCGAGAAGCTTGGTTTGATGAGGAGACTTTTGACAGATCTGTGTGTTAGTGCTTGGTCAATGTGCTCATGGTTCAGTGGGAGGGTAACGTGGCGCAAAGGATGGGCGTTGGGAAGGTACATGTGCATGCATGGGAGAGGGTGAAGCAGGCGCGAGAGGTGGTGCTCGGGTAAGATCGACTGGGCCCTGGCTCGTTGCAGCGGTGTAGCCGAGTAAATTTCTTTTAAGGCTCGTTTCTGCCTTCCCTCTTTCTGGCACTCTGGTTCGTATTCGTCGGGCTTACATGTCACCAGCCACCAGCATCTTCGTAAACGGTTTATACCTAACTGCAAACACTATCGCCCGGAACTATTCCAGCTAACCGCACGGCAGAGCGGCCCTTCTTAGACCAGGAACACCCCACTGTTGGTGTCAATGTTAACCCCAGACACATTGGAATCCTTCATCAGATACAAATACGCCTCGGCCACATCCTCCACTTTCCCAGTCTCGCCCGTCGTCGTCTTCGCCTTCGCCTGCTCAAGCATAGTCTCGACCACCTCCTTGGGCCAGCTGTCCCAAAGCGGCGTATATACCACACCGGGCGCAACGATGTTGACGCGGATGGGTTTCATATCGACAGCAAGGTTGCGCGTGACTCCTTGAGCCGCCGCTGCCAACGAGCTCACAACCGTCCAATTCGGAATCGGCTTCGAAGCAATGGATCCGGTAGTGAGAGTAATTGATGACCTCGGGGAAGGCGGGAGAATTTTGGCCGCATGCTTTGCGACCATGAGCGGCGCCACGACGCGGACGGTATCTGTGATCTTCATGAGCACTCGCCTTCCAGTCGTGGGAAACTACTTACGCGCTTTGTGGTACAACGCCGGAGTAATATCCTTCAGCTCATACACGGGCAACGAATCGCCCGCGGTGAACACGATGTGGTTCAACGGCCCGACGGCGGCGAGCAGCCCCGCCACATTGTCCTCCAGCGTGTCTTCGTTGGACAGGTCGACGACATGGCCGGCCACGGTGGCGGATGGGTGCGCGGTGCGTAGATCAGCAACGGCGGACTCCACGCGCGAGGCCTTTGAGGAGGAAATTTGCACGTTCGCGCCTTCTGCGAGGGCGAGGGAGGCGACGGCGTTGCCGATGCCGGAGGTGCCTCCAATAACGAGGATGTTGGTGCCGGCGAGTTTAGTCATTGTGGATTGGGGAATCTGACGATTGTTTGAACGGATCTTGGTAGCCTGAATTGGATGGAGATCAACTGAAGTGTCTTTTGAAGTGGGGAGCAAGTTTGGGGACGCAGAGGGGAGCTTATATACTCCTTCGTGTCAAACTACCCGAGGCAGAGCTCAATGCTGAACGCGGATCTAAGGTTAACCCCCGCCATTTCCAATTGTACGCTTGAGCGAAGTTCCAATTCATGCCGGACACAGCATTACTCCGAGAGTGCATAGGGAGGCGGATCCTATCTCAGGTTGGCGCAATGCTAAGTCCGCCGGCATTTGCGGACATATGCCCATAAGTATTCCTAGCTCAGCTACATGATTGGACGCGATGATGTTTGCGGTAGTTTACTAATCCTTAGAGCACATATCACAATAGAGCTCCCGCATCGGCACGGTATGTCGTGCTACACTCCCTGCCGGCTCCGGTATGGGAGATACGTCAGGATGAGTGTGATGCCTTCTAGGCTGGGGAGCATCGACTTTCGAGAACTGGCCCACGTGAGAAGTACCTTCCTGACCTTCCGCCGTTGGCAGCAAAGAGATCGGCGAGAACTTTCATCGCGGGGTAAATCTGGCGGGTTAAGGAAGATTTGCAACTTCGATTGGTCTTCTCCGCGGCGATCGGGGTAACCAAGACCCCACGCGGGGTCCGGCCGGACTCTCGGGCTAATATTCTCGGGCCAAGCCTCGGAAGTCTGCAGTCTGAAAGATGCGCGCGTATATATTGGACCCTCCGCTGTAGATCTCAGACCAGTGAGTGCTAAACCCCTACAGCAGGGCTAGACAGTGCGGCCACGATATTTTTGGGTGGTAATTGGCTCGTCGTCCACATAAGGTTGCGGTTCGTCCCGTCTTGGGTTACATAGACCCGATGACGATAGGCGTACCCCCACGGCTCGGGCACGGCCAATGGCACCTGGGTAACGAATGGCATGAATTCGAAGTGGTACTACGGCACCTGAAACGGTGCTGAGCATTTCGTACGCGGCTACAAATCATGACTGACACGATATCCTGATGTTGGAGCGTGTGAGCAGGCTCCGGCTTGATTTAGCGGTAAGAAGGCGTGGTCGTGCAGCTGTTCATAAGGTTAACGGGAGCTAGCGACTGGACATGATGACAGACGGTCCGTTGCCAAGGGATGGATGTGACTACCGTTCACCCCGATGGCCCTTTACGGTATTTACAGCCTGTCGACCAACAGTCCGCACGCATTTCAGCCTTGACGAGGGCGCGCAGTGTTTCTTGCTCCAAATGGGCAGCTTGCTCCCTTATAGGGATAAGTGGCTTCGCGTCTTCAGTCCGCCCGAGAACTGATCTCAAGGTTCCACTTGGCCGTGAACACGGCTGAAAGCTCGCGCTCGCGTAACTTAGATTGCAAGATACGGCGCATGTGCTTCGCATGCTTCCTCCAGCCCGTTTTCGTTGGCTCGGTCGGAAAGCGAGCAACCCTGCGAGAGCCATGATCCTAGTACAGGAAGCATGATGTAACAGGTCCAGCACGAACCTTAACTGCACCGAAACCGGCGTTCGGCCTGGAGCCTCACTAGGCCAAAAGAAGCCTTCGGTCAAGAACATTCTTCTGGCGAGCTCGTTAGTTGCTGAATTTCGAACCGTAGTCCATACAAATGCTCAGATGTACTTCTTTGGCTGTAGCTCGACGATTGGGATCCTACTATCTATCAACAAAACTCTATCAAATCTCAGAGCAATTCACGATGACAAAGATTTGTTATTGCTGTCAATGCGATATTAATGGGAAAGCAGACCTGCACCTGCTGCATTCTCATACCGACGATGATGACTTGTACAAATTCAAGTCATGCTCGTCCGGGGAACCTCTCCGACCCCACGACGGGTTATTCAACGTATGAACTTTCTGAAGAGACGGAAACCGGGTTCCCAAGCTTCCGTTCATAGTTAACACTCGAACCAGGAGACGAGCCTCATCGAAATCGTGGACAGCGACGGAACTTTCGAAGTCACCAGATGCGACAAATGCCCGGCAGATTCTGGTTACGAAGCCATGGAAGAGGATTCCGCGGAAAGCCTCGCCGACTCTGACGCAAGCTACTTTTCGAGTCATCAAGCCAGGGAGACGACGCCAAATGCCCCATCCGCGGTTGCAGTCAAGGACAGAGCTCTGGGCAGCGCCAAAGGTCGAAGTCCCTCCTCATGCACCACATATAATGCTTCAGTTGCGAATGCGGATCAACGTTCAGCGGGTCGTGAGTGTGCCACGCTTCTCAGCACATCATGGGATACGGACCTTGTCGGAATCGGCGCGTGGAGCGATCCTAGCACTCCCATCGCAGAAGGGGATTCACTGCAATTGCCGGACTTTGTTGGCACTGAGCTTGAACTGGATGATCCAAAGGCTCAGGCAAGCAGGCTTGCTGTGCCACAGAGCTTCAGAAAACCGCTTTCAAAAGTGAGTTGTTTAGCCGACAGGCAGACAGACAGCTTTTCGACAGACTTGCAACCATACGAGATGCAATATGATCCTCCTGGGCCCGATGCACCTAGCTTTGGCTTCGAGTTTGCCGAGGATGACGTATGGACGCCATTCTTCAAACAGTCCCTCCTTGAGCCCTTGGATAAAAAAGACGAGCAAGGCGGCGGATCATCCAGTTCAATGTGTCGGCAAAAATAACATGCTGGCAAGAACCGAGTCGTTGGGTGTTCACGGAAAGTGCAAATCCTTGAGCATGTAACAGTTGCGGTTCCTGCCTTAGCGGCAGTGAGCTCAACAGCACCTCGCAACAGATTTTCCTATCGTTTCCTTAAGCATCGGGAAAGTTTCCCACAGGAATATGTCGTACTCCCAGAGAGAAGCTTCGAGTTCTCTTTTGCAGATTACCCTAGGTATCAAACCCTATCAGATCCTATTTTTTGGCAGTTGAGAAACATCATGTTTGTTCAGTGCTTGTCCATTATCAGCTCAAGTGAAGTATGAAATAATGACCCATTCGCCAGATGCTGAGGCAATTGTGATTCTTTGGAAGGCGACGGAGTGGGGTGGCGTTGCGAAGAGAGTGCCGGATGTGGAAGCCGGCAAAGCGACCATGCTCAAGACATCCCCCCAAATCACCAGAAAGTCTTAGGCCCCAGCTGAGATTTTAGGCAGCCCTGGGTAGTTCCATGACCCAGCAGCTGGTGGGAATGGCCTTGACAAGCGGGGTATGAGGGAACGCCATTTCCAGGGGTCGGTTGACAAACCAACCAACAGACTACCTCAATTCCGAATTTGGAATGTACGCAGGGGCATACGAAAGAGGCCTCCGGTCGGCAGTCACACCCAGCACAAATTTAACGGCCCGAAGTGGAGCACAGCCCAGGTCGGCCGAGCATTTTACCCCACGTCTACTGCGCCACACGCATCAGTGAGGCTCAACTAGTGCGCATGCGTTACGGCGATACCCACTGCCGCCGAAGAAACGAATAAGGAGCGACCTGACCTTGAACACCCTCGCCGGAAACCGTTTCCGTCGATACGGCGGGGGGCTAGAGATAGAATGACACCGGCCATACGCCACTTCGGTTCCCGCCAATGGTGTGCGTGAGTGTGGAGTCGGTTTGGGGCTACCAATGACGTGCATGCCGAGACCCATAGGACATATCCATTCCGGAGAAATGTGAAGCTTGACTGATAGCTGCGTATATGCTAGGCCTAGAAGATGCTTCGGCATAGGTGCACTCCTCGAAGGTGTCTCGATGATGGTCCAATCCCAAAAGATGCTCCGGCGAAGGTGTAGGACCGCCAAATGCTCCTTCGAGGAACTGTAAACTCTTATAATAGGTCGGTCTAGGATGAAGAGAAGAGCTTCCTCTAAGTACTGAAGCCCAAAAATCTACCCGATATGCAATCTTCTTTAACAAAGAACGTGATGATCGGCTGCTCCACCTTTCAGATAGGGCCAGCTCCCCCGCGATGTACGCCCAAGACGCCGGAGCAGAGAGAGGAAACCAGGAAAATTCGTGGGAGAGGAGCGTGCGAAACCTGCCACATCAAGAAAGTCAAAGTTAGCGTCCTTCCTGCACAATATGCTCCACTCTAACAATTTAGTGCTCGCTAGAAATGCCGTGCCGTGAATGTCTGAAGTTCCTGGTCCGGACTAAAGGGTGTTTGGGTTGTACACCATGTACAATTCGCCCCTCTGAGCCTCCAATAAGTCCGGTGAGACTTGATCATCGTACTTCGCGGTCGAAGGCTGACCAGTCCAGGCACGTCGCAGCCGTGCAAGAAGGATGCAAGGCTCGGCTGACAATGGACTAGCGGCTTCTGGCATAGCAGCATCCATCAGCCTTACACCAACCTCAAACGCCCTTCTCAAAAATAAGCGACCGGCCGAGCAAGTGGAAAGGAAGGAGTTGCTGAGAGTGGTACGCAAGTCTTGCATGGTCAGTATCAATCACAAATTGATGCCCAAAGCTAACATGCGCAGAAATGCACCACGCCCGGCAATGCTCCCATAATCTCGGACGTCAACACGGTCAGCAGCAATCTCTGTCCGGATGTCGATAAAATGGAAGGTGTTGAAAAATCACCCAGTCTAGAAGGCCAAATATCGGCCTCCTTGCTGTCTGATTTGGTCCGTGATTCTAAGATGGGTGAGGTCAATCCCGGTCCAAGTGCTCTCCACACGGAAGGCGTGGAGGAACCTCCATCCACTGCCGACAATTCCTGGAACACAAAGGAACCGCTTCCGGTCATGAGATCCACAAGCCCTTCTCTATCCGGTGCCGGATCAGACAGGAGTCGGGAGGCCAGCGAGGGCCCCCCACTTCTCGAACATGATATGTCCGACCAGAGCGACCAGGAATCGGAAGCCGGCGATCCTGAATATGTGAGAACGCCGCCTGCGTGTGAAGTTTATCTGCCAGATGATCTTCCCAGTTCCGTGATGCTGTTAGACGACCTTGACCTATATGGTACCGGATGGCAGGGATTCTTTGACGAGGACATTGCATCTGGCGGAGGCAAAAAGCGGCCAAGCGATGGCCGGAATCCTCAAATACCGCACACCATGCTTAGTTAGCGGCTTCTGTGTGACTTTCGCTTCCAGATGTTCATCTCCCAGGCTTCACGGTATTGGCTTGCTTCGGCGTGAGGGGGGGGGGGGGGTTCGTAGGCAGCTCGGAGTCGTTGGCTTTCTGGGTTTCGTGAGCGTTCTCATAGACCTTATATCTAAGTATACGTCAAATAGTCTCTGTGCAGCTGCTTGGGTGTAATTAGAAACCAGAGTAAGGGATGGGACATACGGCAATACTTGGAGGTGGTGACGCGTCTCGTTATGATGACGGGATGACCCAGGCAAGCTCGGCCGTGGAAGCCAGACCCGATATAGCAAAAATCAGTGAGACTGTGGAAGGCCTCAGCTAATGTCAGCATGTGTAGAATGTTGCATACGTTGAGATTGAGGTAGGTGCGGGGTCAGTGTTTATGCCTGAGGTCGGAGCCAAGAGTGCCTGGTCAGCAGTTGGTCCTACCATGAGACCCACCCCTCTACGTTTGTCGCAGTACATCAGATAGCGGGTGTACGTCAAGTATCTGGAACGGACCTCAGTGATCGAGCCTTTGCCATTGTTCTTTCAGCTCTGCAGTGACGGTTTGTACAACACGGAAGAGCATGCTCACTCCTTAAGTTCCATGTCCTGCTCCTAGACAAAACGCCAACGGACGAAATGCTCGGCTCTACGAGACTGCCGGTCATGCTCACGACCAGCTACGACGAGAGAAGCTAGTCCATTACAAAGATCTTGAATGTAATTGATATTCCCTAGCGTACGTCATGAGAAAAGAAGAGCGGCACCGAATCGTCAGTTCTCTCCTGTCTGCTACAGGCGCCCTGTCAACTGATTAGAACGAGGAATCGCTCATGTCGAAGAGAAAATCCTTACCGCTCTACTCTCCAGCTGTCGAAAGATCCCCCATGCGATGCCCCTGTGCTCAAATCTTTGTACATACTCCAGCAGAGCCGTACCCTGGGAGCTAAAAAGGCAACATCATGGCGGGGAACCCGTACGAAGCAGATAGCTCGCTCGTCACTCTAGTCTCCCGTTCGAATCGCCACGTTGAATATGCAAAGAGCTCAACCGAGCCAAGGAAAGATTTGAGACTGCAATGCTGCGCTCGACACCTAATCCGGACCTATTCTCTCATCTTTCGACCCCAGCAGATCCCTCTCAACCACAACAACCGAGCCCTTCTCACACGCCTCCAAAATCCCCTTTTCACTCTCTGTCACCGACACGACCTGGTCATAAGTTTCCTCCTTCGGCCTGGCGATCGTCTTGGAGCGCATAAGTAAGGTGTTCTGACTGCCTGTCGACCTTCTGACGACCTCAGACATTGCGGCCCCAGCCCGCCGTAGCCACCGCTCGCCCCTCGCTTTCAGCGGCGGCATACATGCCGCAATCAGCCCCAGACATGCCTCTGCAAACGACCCAACCTTGACAGGAACATTGTTCCACGTTGGGTCCGGGTTGCGGTGTAATGTACCGATGCCGATGAGTTTCAGTGACCCGACGATGCTAGCCAGAAGCCCCATCCCCATAAGCACCGACAGTGCGACACGCTCACGCAGCGGCCGGTTCAGTGTGAAAATAAAGGTGAGTGGCAGCAGAGAGGACTGCACGTCCGAGAAGATGAAGACGACGCTCGTGACAATGACGCAAATCTGTACCACCTTGGGGCTGCGACACACTCCGCCCGTCAGGCTCCGGTTCCAGTAGAAGCTCAGCGGTCGGCACTCGGTGAATTGGAAGGCAATCACCACAACCGCGTTGACTGTCAGGTATGCGATCGTGACCCACATGGCAATACGCCAGCCTCTTGTACGTCGGATGCGCAGCAGCATGAATGCAACGCTGATCTTGACCAGTGTGACCTCGAGTACCCAGAGCGGTTGGTTGATGAACATCAGGTGGCTAAAGGTGACGAAATCGGTCTTGGAGACGTGTTCGATATGTCGGCCGTACCCAACGGTCATGGCAGCGATGGTGACGGCGAAGCTAGCGAAGGAGAGGACCTGTAGTTTAGTCGTAAGCGGTAGTACTCTAGCAGAGGTGGAGGGAAACTCACCATCGCCCCGCAAATTGTGTAGTCATCCCACCACAGATTCCGAGGCTGACACCGCGCGTACATGCGCAGCGAAAAGGTGATCAGCGCGACTACAAACAGCGGCACCTGAACACCCAAGATAAGGCCCCATCGCGTGGTATTAGCGATAGAAATCTCCGACGCGGGCACCTCGTAGCGCGTCATAGCAAAGGCCGCAGAGTGCTAAGTTAGCTGGGAGTCGAAACTAACTTCACAGCCGCGGGCTAGTGTGCGGGCGGACCCAACGTAAGTACCTCAAGCGCCCTCGCAGCTGCATTAGGGGCGTCTCCTCATCACCGCCGGTCGTTAGCCCCCTGGCCGTGCAGCACCGTTGACCCAAGCGTTTTGACGACGTAAAGCTTAGTGCGATGCGAGTCACCGATTTGGGACATGGCTTGATGTGGGGGCCAATGGGAGATAGTACCGGCGCCGGGGACTAGGGTTGGCGGCGCCGTGGCGTCGCCTGAGCAACTGGAGGGATCGATAAGATTCGCGGGAGAGTGGGCTCGGATACGTTTGTGGCGGAAGGAGATAAGCAAAACGTGGCTCGTGCTGAATAGTGGCGTAGGTGAAGATTTCTGGGGTAAGCGAACTGTTGATGGAAGCCGACCTTGCCCTTTAGCTGTATTCGATTTTGTGAACATTTTATGGGAATTGGTGAGGACTCGATGATGCGAAGACGATGCTCTATCACCTAAGAATCATTGCTCCAGCAACCGTGAAGATGGTGGGATCTCTCTGGGCAGGCGATCGTAGCTGAAAGCATCTGGATGACCCCAGCCCACCCGTAATCACACTAGCCGACAAAAGTAAGCAGAAGGCTGCATTTTGCCAAGCGTGGGGCGCGCCTCCATAAGACTTAGCGGCGAAGGCGCAAGAGATATGCATGGGCTCGGAGACGACAAAGTGACGACGGATGTAGCTGCGATACGCCATACGACCATGACGCATGCCGACGACGATACAGTTTCAGCAAGGAACATCGACATGTACTGTGACTTCAGCTAAATGAGCAAAGGCGTTATGATAAATGGCAAGGGATACGTACGGGTGTACAACAAAGTTCAAACGCGGAGACGACGTGAGTGACGTCAGAAGCCCAGGACTAAATCCGTAGGCGAGGAACATTACGGCACCACTTCCCGAGTTTTGACGATATCGGCATGCTGTAAATCGTCTTGGATTATCCAATACGATTTACAGCATGCCGATATAGTCAAAACTAGTGAAGTGGTGATATAACGAATTGGAAATTTCGCCTCCACTGCAGTCTTCCGCCTGACACCTGACACCTGCTCCTTCTCTTGCTCCAGACCGCCACGACTCTCAGATTTCATGATTACGGTTCCTTGGTGCTCGCAGCTGAGCCCGCGGGCGGCACTCTGCGGTAGCTGGCCGCCTGCCATCGAAGGCGGACTGATGGCTAACATGCCGGTCCCTGACTGACGAACTCCGAGTCCTGGATATTCCACAATCATTATTTGTGGTTCTCTACCACCGACAATTGATCAAGCCACACCGACGTTCTCCACCAACGATTCCGGGACCGGTAGTACCGGTGGTTCCAATTCGATAGTGCCAAACGTCGTCCAGGTTGGCCGCTCTGGTTGTTCTTTCCTAGGACCAGAAAGGAAAAAAGTTGTTAACCCTTTCGGAGACTCTTTCCCAGACGTCACTCTTGCCGTTGGTCCAATTTTCATGGCGCTTTTCCCTACTGCTCAGTTGTTCCATTCGGATAGACCTTTCTCAGGCTTGTCATCGTCTGGGTCTGATCGTGGGAACCAATCTTAGCGCCCTCCTGCAGAGCAGCCGCTCGGTGTAATGCACTATGCCAGTCAATCCTCGATTGTGGTACGTTTGGACTTGGGTACGGCGGTCGGTGACTCGACAGCTGGATTAATCTAGTCCCTTATCCGTAGACACGGAATTGAGGGCCGGAGACCGAACTATGATGAACGTGTATTGCCTCTCTCCCATCTGTCGGCCTGGCCGGTTCGGCTGTTCTCGCAGAAGCGGATTCTAATGGGAATGCGCAGTCCGATAAGCATTCAGGCCCCTAGTGAGGCATGTGGTTCCTGCTGCACTGCTTCAAGAATGCATTTTCGGCCAAACGAGCTCTTATGGGCGGTTGTGATGCATCGTGGGAAGTGATCTGCGAAGGCCGACTTAGTCTGGAAAGCCTTTGTTTGTTCAGTCGTCCGGGATGCTGTAACTAAGGGTGGATGATAACGAGAGCAACTTCACTGCGATCCTTTTGCGGGGAAGTGGGCATCAGATGAAAAGCAAGAAAGTGGAGGGGGAAACGTGGACAAGTAGATGATTACTTGGGGCGTAAAAGTCATTACCGCCATCAGCCCGAAAATCGCAAAGAAATTCGGTTGCGACTTCTGGCCAATGCGAGCTCCAAGCCTCGGCTAATTCGTCCTCCCGTGACCAGGCAAGCAGCTCACGAAGGCGAAGCATGCGAATTCCACGTCAACACTCACCATCGCGACTGTGTCATCGGACAGAACCGTTGCCAAACATGACTAAAGTCATTCAACGTGCGCTGGCCATCGAGGTGGCCTTCAAACTCTCCGGGGCTACCATCTTCATCCTCTTCCCCGAGTGGTGCCTGTCGCATGTCCTCTAGGCTAACAGCGCCTCGTCACCCGCCGCGAACACCCTCTTTCAGACGTTCGGTCTGCTCGTTAGCGCCCTCACACTGCCGCTCCTACTTTGTATTCCCGAGTCGCCGAATGCGGCGGCGAACCGCGCTCTCACATACAAGACGCTGGGAGTGGGCGAGGTGGCATTGGTTGCGCTGTTCTTGGGCAAGGCATTGAAGCCGAAGAGCAGCGGCTTCTCGACTGAGGGGCTGATGCTGTCAGCATCTACGCTGGTTCCTCTGCTGGCATGGAGGGGATGAGCCCTGTGGGTGCAACCGGAGTTGTTGCAGAGCGGGCAAGCGGTGAAGACTGATTGAGTCGCCAATTGAGTTCTGCTCGCACTTCTGGCGGCGACTCGTTGTCGGGATTTGAACAGATGAAACAAGGTGGTGTTGAGTTCAACCAAGGAAGCCGCGTCCGAACACCATGATGTCATATTTTGTGCCTGGCTTCCAAGTCAGGGATACCTAGACGCGATGCATGGATCAACCGGCCCGTCCATTGTTCTCCATCTCCCATTTCATCTCTCTTCATTTCCGCTCACCTCTATCTCCTCCCACTCTTCAACCACCCTAGTAACCTGCAAGGTACGATGCTTGGCTGTGCCTGCTTTGAAGTCAGCCGCAGGTGGCCGGGTGAGGACACGCAGCTTGAGGTTAGTAAGTCTGACTGCAGCAAGTCTGAGTGCAGCAAGTCTGCCCTTGGTGACACTATCCACAGTGGCACCTCGTATATGTACCACCCTATCCGTAACCTCCCGTCCATGACAGACGACAAGATGGACAGACTCGACTCCTCTGATGAGGAGACGCCAGACGACAGTGAGGCGAGGGCGATGGTCGGCGTCAGCATCGGCGAGAAGCAAAGCCGCCTTGCGTCGCCCAAGACCCCAGCGGCCGAAAAAGCGGCGGCCATTGATGAGCGCGGGGGTTTCTTTAGCGATGTTATACTGGCCCCGGATGGAACCCCACGGCTGGGACCCCTCCCCGCTGCTTATCGCGACGGCCCAGACTGCGGGCGCGGGGCAGATTTGGAACAAAATACGGTGCCTTGGCGAGACGGCCAGACCGGTGGACTGCGCGAAGGAACTGTACGACGAGAGTCTGGCCTCGGGGGGCTAGCACGGCTGTCAAGCAATGCGAAGCCTCACACTATCCCGGATAAGGCGGCTTCTGCAGGGGCGTTCCGCGGCGAGCCGGTCTTTAGGGAGGCTTATGACGGGACCTCTCCGCCTCTTGTTGGTAATAGCATGCATTCTGCTACGAATGGAACACCAGAGCGTGAGGCTGAACGGTCCTCGATAACCCAGTCACCTACCGCCCTGATCCAGACACTCAAGGAGGAACCCGTCCACAGCCGGGGCGCTGGCCTCCGCCGGACTACTTCCCATAACTCGCTGCTGCTGCACCGGACCCTGTCCACCGCGTCCTCGCTCGGCGACGACAGCCGCTTCGAGCATGTGCAGGAGCAGGTCAACAGCCGGTTCAAGGCCATCCGCGATAGCCTGCAGGACGCCAACTTCCGGCTGCCGGCCCTCTCATCCTTGCCCAAGGCACCAAACCTCTCGTTCGCGTCACTTACTGAATTGCTCTCTGAAACGAAGCAGCGGCCACGCGCGAAGACTTTCAGAGGTGACCTGCCGAGTGTGGATGTCTCCGCTGGATCCCGCGCACGCGCCCAAACGGCGCCGAGCCAGGAGCCAAAGAATGGGGCGTCAAAGAACGGAACACCAAACCCGCATCCTTTCTTCACCGAAGCGATCACGAACCTCAAGGGTGATCTTGTCATCCTCGGCGGCTACCGTGGGTCAAATCTCCGCTCTGCCGAGCCACCCCATCGCCGCGTGTGGGTACCCATCAAGGTCGGGCTCAATCTGCGGAAGGTAGACCTCGAGGTTGGCCTCAACCCCGAGGATGAAGAGACAATGCACGAGCGCATCATCCCGTCGGGTATGCTGACGCACATTGGGCCTGTTGACATGTCCCGCCGGCTGCTAAAGCGGCTACGCCACTCGGAGAATGCGCAGAACGGATCGCTGCGCGTTCACGACTACGGCTACGACTGGCGCCTCAGTCCTCACCGCCTGAGCGCCGAGCTGATTCGATTTCTGGAGGGCCTGCGCTGTAATATTCCCGGGATGCCGGCCAGCGAGCGGGGCGCGACCATCATCGCGCACAGCCTCGGCGGTCTTATCACTCGCCACGTTATCAATCAACGCCCCGAACTCATCGCTGGGGTCATCTACTCGGGCGTACCACAATCGTGTGTTAATATCCTAGGTCCGCTGCGCAAGGGTGACGACGTGCTGCTCAGCTCGCGTGTGCTCACCGCGCAAGTCAACTTCTCCATCCGAACAAGCTTCGCGCTGCTCCCGCTGGACGGACGCTGCTTCATCGACAAGGAAACGAAGGAGGAATATCCCGTTGACTTCTTTAACGTGGACGACTGGATCGAACACCGCTTCTCGCCATGCATTGCGCCGCCGCTACCTGCCCTCCCTCCAAACCCCGGCCCTATATCCTCAATGATCGACACCCTGACCAACGCCCTCCCTTTCCGCCGCCCCAAGGCCGTGGCTGCCGACACCCGTAACGCGGGAATCACTCCGCAAATGAGCAGCAATCCTGCCGACCACCTGCCCGGCCCCGAGGCCAGCGTGGCGACGACAGTAACCCTCCCGCGCGCAGCATGCCTTGCCTACCTGTGGCGCATCTTACCCGAAATCAAGCACTTCAAGCAGGAGCTTGCCTTTAATCCCGCGCATGCCACCCGCAACGCCTATCCTCCTGCCGCTGTTATCTACGGTAAGTCGGTGCCGACGGTGTATGGCGCGCGGGTGCGCGGCCGCGATGGGATCGCCCGTGCCGACGCCTATGACGATCTGGTGTTCGCGTCAGGTGATGGCGTGGTGCTCGCTCGGGCCGCAATGCTTCCGCCTGGATATCGCGCGGTGCGCGGGGGCGTGGTGGCCAGTGAGCGGGGTCACGTTACGCTGCTCGGGGACTTGGAGGCTGTGGGACGGTGTCTGATTGCGGTGGCGGAGGCACGCAAAGCGGGAGTGGGCTTGCGGGAGGGGATAACGCTGTTGTAGGATTACACTGCTGTATATTACTATGATCAAGGCTGTCTCACTGTCACCGGCGTTGCATCGCGACACTTTTCCCCGGACCCCGGCATCTCTGCTCCCGTTAGCCCTGCACGTCGCTCCGCGGGTGCACTCACCGTACAGAACCTGCCCGTCAAACGCGTCGGCAGGGACATAGCACCGCTCACCGTCCACACGGTGCGCATCCTCCCACCACTTGCGCGCTTCGCCCACGGCCTCCCCCTCCGTCCAGCACACCACGTGCCGCGCTCCCCACTGCACCTGCTGCATGTCGCAGTCAAAGCTCGGGCACGACCAACAACCCATCCAAAACCCGTCCTGGGCGAGCAAATATGCGTCGCTCACCTGCCACACCTGATACGGCCGTGGCTCCGCGCACCGCGGCAGTTTCCGCGTGTAGTCCCGGTTTCCGGCCTGCACGGCCATTTCGTCGATGAAGCACCCGCCGCGCGATACGGCGCTGCCGACGGGGCCGGGGGGGATGGGCGGCGCGTTGGGGTCGTCGACTAAGGGGGCCGGGGGCGGGGGGGGGAGGGTGAGCGGTGGGAAGTGCTCTTCTGTTCGGAGGTAGGTGTGGGCCTGGCCGTTGATTGTGCGCTCTGTGTAGCATGTCGCTCGGAGTGTGTAGGCGGCGGGGTAGAAGGCGTAGTTATCGGAGGAGCCATAGCCCGGATCGGGCCATTCGTTGCAGTCGGCGGAGCGCTCGGTCGTGATGCTCACATTCGTGACAGGGGGCGCGAGGATTGCGGCAGATGCGAGGCCGAAGCCGTAAAGGACGAGAAGGGGGGGCCGCATTTTTCGGCGATGACGAGCAAGGGCGAGGGATGCGTACTGTGCCTTGCTATTATATTCTTTGGCCGCGGAACGCGCGGGCCGCGAGATTGGCGGGCATATATTGCGTGCCTGGCGGGCAATTTGCGCGGTGCGTGGTGATAGGGCTGTTCGGGCCGGGATGGGGGTGGGGGTGAGGTGTGATTGAGTGGAATTGAGTGGGACGCCGCTTCGCGGGGGTTATAGTTGCGGGCGGCGTTAGTGCCCGTGGGTAGCTGCGGTTGGCCATGGTGAGTGCGATCGGGGAATTGGCGAGAACGAGGGATCGGTATCGCGATAAGGGTGGAGTTGAAGAAGGCGAGGTGTTTGACGGCCGAGGCTTGCGGTGGGATGAACCGACGCTGCGAACCTGCCATGCATGACATCGGCTTCCCGCTGCACGCCAGCGGCTTGGTGGACAAATCAGACGCTACGCACCCGAAGGATCGGGCCGGTTATTTTTGGCACGGCACGCCTGGGGGTCCCGACGCCACATTGTAGCCTTGCGGCCTGGGCCCACGACTCGCGACGCGTCGGTTCGACGTCATCTCTATTGCATTGCATCCGTATCGCTGTTTGAGTGGAATGCCGCTCTCAATCTTGGAATATACATACCGAATGCAACGGGAGGCAGGCATGACTACATACGCTACAATTCGCGTTGGCAAACTTGCCTGCAGTACTTGGAATTGTAAATCGGCGCAAATCGGGCATTTCATTCCACTTGGCCAGCAATCGCCTTCAACAATCTTGATTCAAGATCTAAAATTCAATAGAAATAGGGAATTGCCTCCCTTTGAACTTTCCCCGCCAACTATGCTGTTACCACTTCGTCGGCCTGCTGCCTACAGTAGCGATCCCCAACAAGCGAAAGACTGGACAGTCTTGCCATATCCAAAGGTTCCGTTGCCTCCGTCCCGCCAATTCACATTAAAGCGAGAGATAACCTTGGCGCTCGGGGTGGCTGCGCAATTCACTGAATCGTACAAAGTACAGTTCAGACGATATGGTTGGCCGACATAGTCGTTGGTGAATGCGGTGAGATTTTTGGCCCAAGGGGCCATCAGCTGCATGCAACGGCCGAAGGAGGCCGTGAATTCGTGCCAGCTGGCATATCCGCTGTGCCACGGCTCGTTGGTCATGAAGTAGATAAACTTGGTCCCTTCGACAGGAGCAGGTACGGTTCCATTTCCAGTGGACTGGGCCGGAGCTGTGCTGGTGGATTGGGCTGAAGCTGTGCCGGAGGGGGCGGCTTGAGATCCTGTACTGTTGGCGTACTCGTAAGGGGCGGCATTGGTGAGGCCGGAGAGGGCCAAGGTGAGTGCTCCCGCCAATTTTGTGAAGTTGAAGCGCATGGTTGGATGTGAGGCTGAAGATGAGGTCCTAGATGCTACACAATGTCTCCAGAGGCGGCGACCCCTTTATGTGTCAGCGCGGAGACAATGCCATTGCTACATGCCACCGACGCCGACACGCCTTGTCTCCAGTGGACGCTAGCAAAGGGGAAATGGAAGCCGTGAATAAAGAATATCGAACAAAGGACAGGAACCCACACAAGCCAGTTCAGAACAAGCAAAGACACCCGAGCTTCACAAAGCAATGGACAACGGGCTTTGCAGTTGGAGCTCGCAAGGATTCCAGAGCTAATGCGGCCTCCTGAAAGGGGGATACACGGAAAATTGGTACGCTTTTTTCAGCATGGAAGTCAGGTTGAGGTTTTTCACATGGTTCGTCCACTTCGTGGCCGCCACTACAGCGGTTCACAGCGGTCCTGTCCTCGAGAAACACTGAATACTCTGAGCCTGCATCAGATGAGTACCCGGCACCGTGAACGGATCCGCAATGGACAAGTATCCGCAAAGCACCTCAAACGGAGCGGGCTCCCACAACGCTGAAGACAATACGGACAAGGACCAGATCATGCAGGCTATTTGATGTGTGTGGAATGACATCCTGCCGCGAGCTAGCTCTTGAGCGACTTCAGGCCATGCCTTGGGTGACATCGAATTGCGCAAGTTTCATCTGACTACCTGTCTCTTAGCATCTCATACTCCAACGCCGCGAGCACAAAGGGCGCCGTCCCCTTGAGATCGTCCCTGACTCTATTGATCTTGGTGTAGTACTCGAAATCGCCGTCCTCACTACTTCCGTCAGTCCCATAAATGGCAGAACAAGGTAGGCGCTACTCACTCCAGGCTCCCCACCCGCACCGTTCCCTCTAGACTCACCGTCCCGTCTCGATTCTTGACAAGGTACCGTTTGACCACGGACTCAAATCCCCGTCGCCCCACTCCGACTAGACGTCCTCCCGGATCTTCCACTAAGTCCAGTCGTACCGCCCGCAGCAATGCGTACACGAACATCAAGCTCCCGCTGCTTTCCATGTAATTCCCAGGCCTGTTAATCGGCTGCGATACCACCAAAGCCCACCCACCGCTTTCTTTATCCGCCGCATCAGCAACCCTCGGGAGCAACAAGCGTAACTGCCCCAGCAAAAGGGCATACGTCGGATGCTCCGCGGGTATCGGCGCCGTCGCCGCAAGCAGATCAACAAGAGCCATGACATACCACCCAACAGCCTAACCATCAGCCATGCACAAAATAGGAGCGAGAACCCTTACCCTCCCCCAGACCTCCGGACTCGCCCCCGACACCGGGTCCGCCCACACCACCTTCCTCGAATAATCATACCCATGCCTCAACAACCCCGTCTTCCGATCCGCACAATGCGCCCAAATGACCCGAAACTGCGTGCCGACATCACTCCACACGCGCTCCGCACCCCCACCCTGCCCCCCCCGTGCCTCATACCCCCCCACTGCCCACCTTGCATAGAACGGCTGTGCCATATACACCCCATCCAGCCACTGCTGCTGCGCATACCGCCGCTTATGCCAAAACCCACCCTCCGGGGTCCTTGGCTGCGTCGCAAGCTGGTCGTGCAGCAACGCTGCCGCGCGGAGATAACTCGCATTGCGCGTTCTCTCGTACCTGGAATATCAGCCTTGCCCAGCCTCACCCCGGCCCGTCCCGCGATGAAACTCACATAACCAGCAGCCCCTCCCCAACCCGTATATCGTCCAGCGCCGCGCGCCCCCGGTCATACCCCGCAATATCCCGCCCCTCGTCTCGCACAATCGTGTCCAAGCCACGCCGCACAGCGTCTAACCACCGCGCCTCCCCTGTCGCATTATGCAGTCTCAGCAGCGCGGTCTGGAAGGTGCCGTGCTCGTAGCTGACGGCGGGGCGGCCGCGGGGGTTAAGTCCGAGGCCTTGACCGCGGGCGAGGATTGAGCTGGCCATCCATGTTGCGTAGGTTTGGTTTTGAGGGGGTGGGGGGAGAGCGGCGGGGGCGAGGGGGAGGAGGAGTAAGAGGGGGAGAAAAGGGAGCATGATGCATTTTGGCGCTGGCTACCGGCGGAACGAGGGACTTAAGGCGTCGTGACGCGTGTGCGGCCGAGCGATATATATGGGCTGGGCCGCGGGCGCGCTGGGGTTGTATGTCATAGATGAGGGCACATGGCGGCACCCGCTGCTAACCAAAAATAGGGCGGAATGCCGCCTTGGGCTTTTCTGGAGAGAGTACTTCGTAGTTTACATCGTTTTTGAGATATTTGCGCGCTACATTCTTCATATACAGTGGGACTCCTGCCCGCGTACTGCGGCCTTCAACGCCTTTCTCTCCTCCGCTATTTCCCTAGTTTCCCTTTGGAAACGCTGACAGCCCATCCTCATTCCCCGTACCCTCACCGTTTGCATTCGGTGGTCGTGCGTTGTGATTGTCGTTCGCCACGGCCCCGGTGCTATTCGTCGCGGCCACCGACCCGAGTATACAAACCCGCCCGTCACGCACGACAGCGTGGTCAGCGTTGATGCCCGGAGTGACCCAGAACACTGTCTGCGGGTCGTACTTGGTCTTTATGGACGAGAGCTTCGGGTAGTTGGAGCCCCAGAACTGCGTCTTCCACTCGGGTTCACCGTAGTACGCCTGAACTGTCAGCTACGAACTCCACATTGATGAAAGACAAACCTCATTCACGTACGCGCCCGAAGCCGGCGCCAGCTTCCGCAGGTGCGACCCGGCGTCAAACTTGCCCGGCACATTAAGCCCGATGAGATGCACGTACGCCTTGCGCCACGCCGGCAGCACAGCCGTGTCCTCATCAGGGGTGAGTACCTTGCCACCGGCGGTCAAATGGCCGAGGTAACCGTCCAACGACGCCTTCGGATTGCCTGCCTTGAGCAGGCTCTTCAGGTCGGGGTGCTGGAAGGCCTCTTGGCCCAGCAGCCGTGAGTCCAGCGGCACGATCCCCATGGCCATCGGCCCGCCCATGTCGTCCGGCCCGTGCCGCTTGTAGAAGCTGTGGATCATCTGACCTTCCGTGTCCGCCATGTCTGCCACGCTCTCGCGCTCAGCCATTCCCGGCATTCCCGCCATGCCCGCCATGCCCGACATCCCCTCATGCCCAGCCATTCCCGCCATGCTCGTGGCCGCGGCTTTGCCGTCGATGGAGCCAAAGCGCGCGTCAAAGTACGCCTTGAAGGTCGGGTAGTGGAACACCTTGCGGGTGTAGTTCTTCATAGTCGGATACGAAGCCATCTTGTTTAGTACCGGCATCCAGATAGCGTCGGCAGCCGGCTCCTCGATCTTTTCGGCGTGCAAGAAGATGCCCTTGAGTGCGTTCACGTAATTGTAGTAATACCCGCTGATCCCCTTGGCGCTGAGTTGCGGAAACTGTGTGTGCAGGTACGCATAGGCGTCCCACAGTCCGTCACCGTTGTTCTGCGTCGAATTGAGCCACCAGTTGTACACCGTGATCGGGTGGTCAGGATACGCCCTGACCGTCGCTTCGACGACCACACCGAAGGTACCGCCGCCGCCGCCGCGCAGCGCCCAGAAGAGGTCGGGGTTGGACACCTTGTTGGCGACGCGCAACTGCCCGTCGGCCGTTACCACCTTGTACTCCAGCACCTGGTCGACTCCGAGTCCGTACTTGTTCGACAGCGGTGCGTGTCCGGCAGTCTGACCCCAGCCGCCTGCAACGCTGACTTTACCTGCAGGAGGTCAGTGTCTGCGCAAGATATAGAATTGAGACATACCGTGTGCCGCCCCCATAGTAAGCAGCTTCGACGGGCTGATGGCGTTATTGAGTTCCTGCGTGGTAACTGCCGCGCCGAACGTAACGGCCGCCTGCGTACCCGCCTTCGGGGTGATGACATTCGCCTGAGGTAGGGGGGGCTCGGCGCCCTTCGCGCTCGGTGTGAAGCTCTCCAGCACCCGTATCCCCTTGAGATTGCTGACATCAAGCGCAAGTCCGCTAGGCGCATCATTCCGGCCCAAGAAATCATGCCCAGAGTTTAGAATCGACAGCCGCAAGTTGTGGTCGGCCACAAACTTCACCGCCTTCTGCACGTCCGCCGCGGTCTTCGCCACGAACTTGTAGTCCGGCCGCGTGGTACTTGCAGGGAGATCGTGGTCACGCGCATCCACTCCAGGCAGTGCTGCCCGCCACGCAGCGGCCGCGGGGAACTCGGCATCGCCAGCGAGGCGTTTGCAGCCCGCGGGAGTCGCCTTCCCGACAGCCTTTGGAGGTGCCTGCGCGACGGCAGGTGCAACGACAGGAGCAGCAGCGGGGGCGGCAGGCTTCGGCGCCACGGCCTTCGGGGCCCTTGGAGTAGTGGCCCAAGGCGACTTGGGCGTTCCCTTGCCTGCCTTTGGCTGGGTGATCTTCGGGAGCTTCGGAGCTTTGGGAACTGAAGACTTCGGTACTGCCGCAGGTGCGGCCGGTGCGACTGGGGCTGTGGTTGCGGCGGGCGCTGCGGGCGCCGCGGCCATGGGCTCGTCGCCATCCGGGCCGTGCGGCAAGCCGTGGGCGACGGCGGCGAGGCCCAGCAGGAGGGTGAGGGGCTTCATAGCGAGCGTGTTCGGGTAAGGAGTGACAGAGGATGGGGCACAAACGCTGCTTGCGGAGGATACAAGCAGGTGAAGTTATAGTTGGCCACTGAGAGCCGAGTGTCCGGGCGGGCTCATCTATCTGCCTTTATGTCATGTGCTGCGAGGCCATTTCCAGGCTCGTCGTCCGCCAGTAGACATAAGGCAAATGCACAGCACAAAGCACACGCAGATGCTACGGTCCGGTGCCGAATGGGCTCACTCCATGATCGACCTCGGAGGCAAACAGGCAGAGTCTGGCGCCATTCGACGGCACGTCTAGCGCGCCGATGCCACCAAGCTCGATGAATATACACATCCTCAAATAGGCAGTGCAATTCTCCGTGGGTAAACGCGTGATTGGCCTGGTTTGCGTGTTCCGTTCCCGTGGGCGAAGGGCGTGAAACGCGTGCGCGCCATGAGCACATTTTTATTAGACTTTGCGGCCGGCATATGTGCCGTGCGTCGTTGTCCCAGTAGTTGTACGCACTTCATTTATATCGCCGCCCGAGCGCGGGTTGATATAGACCAGGGTCAGCGGCGGTGATCCGGGGTGCGGATAACTGAATGCGAGCAACGAAGAGAACGAAGGGATGTATACTGGCGGTTGTGAGTTGAGTATGCTCCAGTGACCTACTAGGAGTGACCGGTTCGGAAAATACGCCTAAAACGTAGCTCCTGTGCGGTGATATGGCGTAGAGACTGTGCGGCGGGCGCACGTGCGAGGCCGATCCATATATATGCTTCGGAAGCGGAGCCGGATGTGCAGATGTGCACCCGGTCAAGGCTTCAGCGCTGGAGACGAGTAGATGGCGGCGGGCAGCGGGCGGTAGAGAGCAGGCTGCTGCTCGATGTCGCCGTTGTTCACGTGTGCTGTTGTCCCACTTATCGAGAAAAAGGCAAAGAGGCTCGCCACGCTCCAACTTCACAACCTTACGTACCCCGGCCCGAATGCATACAGCCGTCCGGTGCGTTACGTCCGAGAACCCTTGATCAATCCGAGATGAAGCGATGCCCAGGGAGCTTAATCAACGCCATGTGCCAGTACATCACCGTGCTTCCCCACATTCCCACCGTCCAGATTCAGGCTTGCTGACAATTTGGGGTAGTGATTGCGGGCAGAGTGCGAGGCCCGGCCTCCGGGGATGCGTTTCCTTTCTGGTCATCCGCACCGTCAGCTTCGTCCTGTCCGTCGTTCTCTCCGTCGTTCTCTCCGTCGTTCTCTCCGTCTTCTAGACTTGAAGCATGCCGACTGTGCCGTACAGCAGGATTCTGAAGATCCAACTGCATGAAAGGGACGCGTTTCGCCAAGCTGAGCACACAACCTCAAACCGTTCTCATTGTGCCCTTTAATCTAAAGACACGTGACTGTGTCCGTGGTCGTTGAGGCTTGTAAAAACGGTTCTCAGGCGGCAGGGTGTGAGCAATGCCTTCGACATCTCCGGTCGTCGGAAGGTAGCAGACGTCTGTCAGCTCATCAGCCCCAACCCACCGTTTCATAATCCCGTAGTCCAAACGCCTTGTCGATCAGATCCATCGGCCACCACACCACCGAATCAGGTAAACAGCCAGCCACTCAGCCCTGCAACAAGCGATCCACGAGCTAGCCCTTCGTCTTCATCCATAGGATCTGCTGGGCTCAGGTCGATACATCTCGACAGTAGCCAAACAGCTATATGCACTCCAAACCTGAGGTGAAGACGTCTTCCAGTAGGTGCATAATCCCAGATAATGTTTGATGAATCGGCATCCCTCGATTCATGTTTTCAACGCCACCACTTCGAGGACTGGGCTGGTTGTGCTAAGGTAATAGCAGAACTGACGTTTCAGTGTGGACTTCTCCGAGCAAGAACATCCACTGCGGTGCTGTACTCTGCGGCCTTAGTCGCGGTTCTAGAAAATCTCTACTGTATCAGTTCAAGGTGAGCCGCCGATACGGGTATAGCTAGTACGGTAGAGTGCACTTGTGAAGGGGGATCGATACCGCGGCCACACGGAAAGCCACCGCGTCAGCGAGAACATCGATCCCAACCCTGAGTGGTCGAAGGATTCTAAGACTTCTCGGACAGAACGAAGAGTCTGTAACAGGAAGATATCTTGACGGGGACGACTGGAAGGGTTCCGAGCTTACGAGCTTGAAGTGCGGGAGAAAGCGGAGGTACCTATATAGATACATACTGGCCGTTCCGTTCCTTGGTAGGGCATCATAAGGGCATTTGGCCCCAGAGCACATATTCGGTAGAGGGTAGGTGCGCCTTTGTGGTGGATGGTATGTACGTCTTCGTGGTGGAGGACATGTCTTGAGAAACTTGGGCTGTGCCTTTCCCCAGAGTTGTGTATCGCCCAAGCCTGTGACGCACTGGCCGCGGAGAAAGTGGTTGCGTGCTTCATTACTCCAAATTAAGGCCTGGGCGGCACTGACTTTATCGACCGCCTAACCACCTCATCCAGCACCTCATGCCCTCTACTTATCTTCAGTTTACAACTCATCCCTCATCCCACACCGGAAAGACATCCAAGTCGAAGGGTTAGGTTCATAGAGTAAGACGCCTGTAAACGGTTGGGTCTTTTCCACTCGCCTGATTTCCCAAAACTGCATGCCATACCACCCACATCTTCAGCGTTTCCCACAGAGTCATAAGTGTCCCTGAAGATGATCTATTGGCAAGCGCCCTTTCGATGTCCCAACTACCTGCGGGCATTATGTCACCGCGCGGAATGATCCTCCCTAACGTACCCTTCGCAACCCAGTCCGCGGGAGCAGGATACATCAGCGTCATCAACTCACACGGGGTCTTCGATCTCGCAGGGAAGGGCTCCATGCTTTCCGGACATGGTGCTCGGACTCAAACTTGGTGGAATCTGCCATCAGATGTCACTTCCAGGGCCATCGCCGAATACCTTACTCCGCACTTCCGCATAGACGACAGAATCATACAGCGGGTGCATCCCATGTCTTGAGGCCGTACTGCTAACGTGCTGAAATGGGAACGAGCCCGATATCCGGCATGTGCTCGATGACGCGCACTTCATCGAGTCTGACATTGCACCTGCTGTGACAATTGTCGACAACAAAGGAAACTAAAGTTGATCATGCATGTTACGAACTCCAAGGTCTTCACCCGCACTGCATGCTTCCATCGCTTTCGAAGCTTCATTCGATACAGCAAACGATGTCCATTGGCATACGGCCCTTGAGAAGGGTTGCCATACGCCGCAAGGTGGTTGGTCTTACAAGACTAGGATAAGGCGACGCGTACCCCTCGGGTTGCACGGCTTTTGCTTGGAGTTTTCACTGGTCGCTAGAGGTGGAGCGACGGATGGAGCCAGCACGCAACAACGAATGCGGAACCGCTCCGTCCTACGCCTCCGCGACCTCACCCTCAACTACCGGCATCGGCGTCGGTATCGGCAATTTCTCTCTCCAACTGGGATACCACTCTGCAAAGCAGCGCAGTGAAATGCGCACAACATCCCGCAGCTGCATCCGGCCCCTCAGCACCGATCCAGGCACGCCTGAAGTTCTCACTCCACGTGGCCGCCTTTCATGGCCCGTAGGAGGAGATGACGAGCAGCACATATACCCTTCCGCCAACCGCAACCACTCGATCAGTAATGCTCCACATAGACGGCTCTCGGGGTCCAGCGAGGCAGTCGGCGACCCCGGATGCTCCCGCATATCCCAACGCATGCGCGCGCCTGCAGCTGGATGCCGTACAACGTACCCGACCGGGGGTGGGGTGGGGGAGGGCGAGGTTATACCATAGCGGTGGGGTCGGAAGACCGCCGGGCCTATCCCCTCGGCTGGTGCTGTGTTCAAATTCTCCATCTTTCCGCATGTGGGCGCGAGGATTTTGATGAGCCTTGTACAAGGAGTTATCATTGGATCGGGGACCAGGAGGCCGGCCGTGGCTTCATGCCGCGGGGCAGCTACGTAGCCTTTCCCACCGATACCTCAGCCTGACCACGCCGCAACCCTTTGCGTTTTCGGCGACGGTTGAAGGATCGAGCAGCCTTGCACCTGGAACAGAGTCTAGCCTTGTCTACCCCGGACTCGTTCGTGTCTTAGCTGAGATCGCAGTCGGATCGTCCCGGGGGTGAGCTCATGCCAGCGGAGATCTTCCCGCCTGCACTCCATGTCGTCATCACGAACTATTCTTACGGTACTCTCCCGAGTCCTTTCTTAATCTCACCGTCTCCAACTCCTCACTCAAACCACAGCGGTTCCCTGTATTCGGCTTCCGATCTGCCAGCCTCGTGCACAGACCAGCCCGGCGCGCCACAAGGCTTAACCTGCATCCTAGCCGCATGAGGCTAGTCCCATCAGGATGGGGTATGAGCGGTCTGAGCGTGTGAAGCGAAATTTCGTGGCGCGCGGGCGGATGCGGAGGCGAAGGCGGCGTGCGGAGGACGGGAGACTTCATACGTTGCGTAAAGCGCTTTGCCCTCTGCTCAACCTCTCCTCCATATGAGCGTGTTCAAGGAAAGAAGTTTACGGGGCCGGCCTTGACTCGGCGATGATGCACCCTACGCCTAGCTACTTCCCGGACGTTCCCAAACCGCGAGACTAAGGTAATGCACAATGGCGCGGCTGCATAACACGAGCGGGACGGGAAATGCCCGGGGTTATGCGGCGCGCGGCGCAAGCTGACTGGTGGCGTCACGGCCGTGCGGCTGCGGAGGACGGGCGTGCATGCGCGCGCGCGGGAGTTTTATGCGGAGGCTGGGGGAAGGGATGCAATAGGGTGGCGTAATGCACGAACACAGCAAGCACTGCGGGTTGTTTTGACGGTGAGCGAAGAGACGGGGGATGGAAGAAGCGGTGGGAAGGAGCAATGGTAAGTGTTGATGCTACCGCGCTGCTGCGCTGCTGCGCTGCTTCGCAGCTAGTTCTAGCAGTTCCGGCACTTCTGGATGCTACAGCGGGGCCCTCGGAGCCGCGCTCCCCCGAGCGCCTCCCCCACACGGCCAGGACCAGGCCCCGAGGCCGGCCGGCTGGGGCTTCCTGATCGCTCCGGGGGGTAGGGGAGCCGGGTGCATCCGCGGGAGCGTGAACGGCGCGGGGTTACGGGTGCGGGCGGGCAGACGGGCGTGGTGATGAGAGCGGCACGAGCGGGTGGGGATAAAGGGCTCCGGGCACGGGCAGCGGGTGGGATGGGATGGGATATCGTGAGGTGCTCGTGACGGCGGGCGAGGGGCGATACGGTGCGCACTGGCCCAATGGGTGTGAGTGCAATATATCGCGATAGTGGGGTTGGTGAGTGCGATCGCGCGGCCGAGATAGCCGGTGGGTGGGGGTTGCGATGATGCGGGTGCTGGTGTTTTGCGGGGCAGAGGGGATGGGTGAGGGTCGTCTGCTTGCGCGGCCGTTGATGCTGCGTGCTGCTTTCATGTGGAGGGGTTGGTGGTGGTGAGAAGCAGGTTTTGGAGACATTCCGGTGGGAATATGCGGGCGTCGGGGTTGCCCCGCGCGAAGGTCCGATGGAAAGGCGAGAGAGGTGGCAATGGTGTGTTGGGTAGGCAACGCATATTTTTTTGGTAAGAGGAATTTTTGGAGGGTCGCTTGGGCGATTTGATGCTCGAGGTCAATTGCAGAGGGAGGCGAGCTACGTATTCAGGCCCCGTTGAGCGATGCTGAAACACAGCTCGACCCCTCTCTGCCGATTAGAGACGCGCACAGATGGGTACGTCCCGTGCTGGTGTACCATGCAGCGCACCCGTTTGGGTGGATCGTGGAAACAAGGGGTCCCAAACAGTTGTATGGGTAGATGAAGGGGACAATCTATGGCATTTGAGGGCATCTCCGAAGGCTCGAGTGCGCTTGATTTGGACTGATTTCAGGAATTTGCATGTGTAGGGTTTGCTTTCCGACAAAGGATGGGGGAAGAGGGGAGGCATTGAAGGTGGGGTTGTCCTTGCTTGATGCGGGAAAGCCAGAATGCCGCTTCGAGCTGCGAGCTGCAGGTTGTGCCGCGTCTGACGAGCTGTGGACGAGTGGAGTTGGATGAGGCGAACGGGTGGATGGAGGAGAGAGGGCGAGGGGAAGGGCATTGGAGGGGAGAAGCTGTGGATTTTGAACAGGACGTGGCTGAAGACAGGAGGCCGGACTTGATATTGAGGGAGAGGAGGCAGGTGCAGTAAGGGTAGCACGGGCTGAAGCGACTGGCAGGTACAGTACTGTAGGTTGTCGTGCATGTGTTTTGGGGGATTCGGGTGTCGTGGTGTTTTGTGCTAGAGGATTAATGGTGTCCAGTCGGTGTCTCTTCCTCTTCCTCTTCCTCTTCCTCTTCCTCCTCCTTCTTCCTTGTCCCTCCCCTCGTTCTCTAGCTGTTCAGGTGTGTCAAGGGTAAAGGCAATAGAACTAGAGCATGGTTGATGGCTTGATGGCTGGCTGTACAGATGCAGACAGCAGACAGTTCGTAGACCGTAGACCGTAGACCGTACTTGTTGGAGACCAGCTTGACCTTCTTGTATGTTCTCCCGTGCTGCCCATGTCGTTCATGTCTAGTCAAAGTCGAATGAGGTGAGTCGTTGGATCGCCTCTCGGGCCCTGCACCCTCTGCAACTCTTCTGCACCCCTCTGCAGCTTGTACGCACTCCCCCCACTACATTTTAGCGCATCCACCCCTCGTAAGCTCTCTATCCACTCTTGGACTCCTCTAGGCCACTAGTGATCTCTAAACTCTCTAAATTTAGTTGGGAGCCTCACCACGTCTTAGCAGAGAAAAGAGGGAGAGATCGGGAGAGCAAGAAGGAGAGCAAGAAAGAGAGTGAGAAAGGCGATGAGAAAGACGATGAGAGAGAACAGAGAGAAGAGAAACCCACTCGATTTGAAGCAGTTGAACGAGCGTAAAGCGTGACAGCCACCCCCCTAAAACTATTGAATGACTTCTTCCCGATAGCAAAAAAAGGCCCTAAAAACAAGCCTCTTTGGCGCTTCCCTCTCTCTCCCTTCTGCCTTTCTCTCTCTGCCTTCACGCTCTCCCCCCTCCCTTCTCTCCACCACCCCCCCACCAATACCCCCCAAGCCCGCACCTTCCTACCCCTGCGACGCGCGCGCGCAAAGTCCTGCCGTCTCGTCTCCAACCAGGGATTGTCTTGTCTCTCCTTCTGCCTCTCTCACCGAACTCCTCGTCTCTCCTCTACCTTCCATCACTTCCATCCAACAACTCCATCAACCCTCCCAAACCACAATTCCTTCCCCACATTCATCTCTTCCCCCTCCCCCTCTCTATCGTCACCTCCTCTCTTCTCGTCTCTCGTTTCTTGAACTGCTGTTGGGCAAGTCTCTCTTGCACCATTCACATCCCCTCCGACATTATCACCTTTATCGCCCCAATCTCCCTCTCCGCCCCCTTCCAACCCGCAGGAGAGAAAGAATAGCCAAAACCCAGATCCTCATCGCCAATTGTCCTTGACCTTGGCTTGAATCTGCCCGAGCGCCCGCTGTTCCTCCTTTTTTTCTGCACCCAACTCCTCAGTCGTCAACCACACCAAAAACTACACCATCATCACACTTCTCGTCTCTCCTTCACACTGACCATCAGACGAAGGGAAAAAAAAGAGTCAATCATACTACAGCTCATCCGCATCTATCTTGCCGTAGAGCTAATCGTCACCTTGCTCTCGCTGATAGCCTCAATGAACGCTTGACGCTCTTGTCCACCGTCCGCCCTTTGGCTGGACCAACAACCTCCTTCCCTCCTTCCCTCCCCCCACCGCCATCATCAAAGCATCTAAGAGGCCTTCGATCCCTCCGCTGCCACTTCATTCGATACGTATCGCCTTATACCCATTCGTAGACACAGAGCACAAGAGAAGACACGGAGGGCGGGTTTCGTTCTGTTGCATCTTCTAATACTTTCAGCCCGGTACGTGTACATGCGTCGCTCCTCGCCCGTGGCAGCCTTGCTTTTGGTCGTTATTTCTGCACTTCTGCACCCGCTGCAACATCTTACACCCTGCTGCATCCATACACCTGCATGCTGAGCCTCCAAAACCTGCCCACTAATAAGCATTCAATCCACAAAACTAACAATCCGCCAGCAGGTAGCCACGCGTTGCCACCCCCAACAAGGCCTCCGGACAACACTCTGCTTTTCCCTCCGCTCCCCCTCACCTAATCAACGACCTCCCCCACACCCTCCACCGCTTCTTCCCGATGGCTGAGGTGCTGGTCTCGACGAGCACGATAACGATGCTGCACGCTCCTTCTGATGCTTTCCAGAATGCGTCGTCCTCGGCCCAGACCCACCACCCCCAGTCTCGCACAAGCAGCAGCGGTGCCGGTCAGATGGCACGCAACCAAATGTACACCTCTCACAGCGTAGTCGGCTCCGGCTACCGAGGCGCATCGGCGCCTGTTGCACCGTACGCCTTCCAGTCGACGCCGGTACTGAAGCAGGAGATTCGGACCGTGTCTAACCCGGTGCAACGACCTTCAATTGGAATCTCGCAGCTCAACTCGAGCCGTCACCAGTACGCGCCCTCATCTTCCGCCTCTACAGCCTCTTCCAATTCCTCGTCCAATCCCTCGCTGGCGGGTAACCCGCCAGCGTCAAAGGATGACTCAGTGCTGTCATCGCGTGTGCCTGTCCTGTCTGACCAGCGTCCTTATTCTCTATTTAGCTCCGCTTCCTCGCCGGACCTGTCCCTGACGCTCCCGACTGAGACTGCAAAGCCGTCGCCCGATCGCTACCGCCGCGTTCGCCGCACCGACAGCACAAACAGCACATCGACGCTAGACAGCACCGCACCGCGAGCAAACTCAAGTCCGAGTGTTGTGACTCTGAAGTCGGGCATCCGAAACGTTAGCGAGGGGCTGACGCACAACCTCAGCGGCAGTGCCGATGACAGCATTATCAGCCGGTCGCAGGCTGGGCGGTACCGGCGGCGCAGCTTCGGTGCGTTCGAGGTGGGACCCGTGTCGGCGCCGGCGGCTACGCCCGTTGCTGCCACGGCAACTAAGTCTCCGCCGACATGGGCTCAGATTGCCGCCATCAGGCCCGAGCAGAGTCGCAGCGAGTCACCCACGCAAGTTCGCGTCCCCTACCACGAGCGAACGAACAGCGGGGAAAGCACACGCTCGAGCCATTCGGCAAAACGACCGACGTCGGTGAGTGAACTGCATTCACACTTTTTTTTTGTTCAAGGCTAACTAAAGTATAGGCCCGGCAAGACTCATACTCCTCGAATACCACCAACACACCCCCTCGCCCCACAACGGCTCCAGTCTCCGCTTCTCGCCCCAGCATGGCGTCGCGTTCTACACAGGAGCAACCCAAGCGCACCACCATCCCCTCCCCTTTGTCGAAACCCATGGACACCGATGTGGAAAAGGCTCCCGCAAGCCCAAAGATAACTGCCGATGCCTTTCCGCCAAGCCCTGCCGCCCAAAAGCTCGCAGCGATAACGGAAAAGGACGGCAATACGGTCAAGTCGCGCCTGCGTCGTGCATTCTCCTTTGGCAGCGCGCAAGAGCTGCGGAGATCAACCGCTGAAAACGGCTTACACGCCGAGCGGATGCGCCTGCGCAAGGAAAAGTTCGAGAGCGAGCGCAACGAAGACTCCACTATCGCTGCTAGTCAAGAGGCCGGCGGCATCGGTACAAACATCTACACGGGTCAAGGTGGCGTCTACGGCTCCACCGACAACCTGTCTATCTCGTCAACCGCCTCATCTGCGTCCATCATGCTCCGCAAGATGGGCAAGGGCATGAAGCGCTCCAGCCGTTCCCTCAAGGCCCTTTTCCGCCCCAAGTTGACTTCGGTATCGGACAAGGACCGTGCTCAGCCGCCTTCCGCAGCCGAGGTCTCCCTGGTCACAGTGGAGGCCGAGCGGGATACGGTGAACGTTAATGCCGACCCGCACGAACATCCCGGCGGTGGCACGGGCTTCCCGCGGCTCGAGCGGAACTCGCTAGATGCCAATACGGTGGTGACGATACCTGAGCGGGGTAGCTCAAGCCACGGATCGAAGGAGTCGTCGCGCAAGAGCATCGTTGGCGGCGACCGTGAGCGTGCCGAGGTCCTCGCTGCCGTCAAAAAGGGCATCCTGAAGCGTAGGCCTTCGCCCTCTTTCTCCGACCAGGCGCCTGCTAAGCGCACCACAGGTTCCGGGAGCAGCAGTCCTACGCCGACGCCGGGTGCCCATGCACCCGAGAGCGTGACGACTGATTGGTCGAGTGTGCCCGCTACGCCGGAGGATCGGGTTGCAGCCGAGGGAACTGAGAAGGATTTCTTTCTTGCTGCCGGGCGATATGCTACCACGAGCACGCGTAGTCTGCCCAACTCGACACCGCAGCCGGGTGGCGGGCGGAATATCAGCTGGAATCCCCGTATCCAATTCTATGACGTGTGGGCGAGCTCCGAATATGATCGGCGCGGGGATATTGCTACGTGCAATCGGCTCACGCCGATGCTAGCACAGCAGATCAAGGAGGAGCTGAATTCGTTCAAGATGGTCAGTTCGTCGTCTCCCATAGTATGAGCATTTCTAACAGTCACAGGAAATGGAGGTACACGAGGACTCCAAGCCGCATACGCATTTCTTCTAGGTACCTTTTCTCGTATCTCACGGAGGTAGCTCTCGGCGTGTAGGGCGACGCCCATGCGGAAATCAACGGGCGTATATCAGCAGCATCAGTGCATGTTTTTCTTTTCTCTACCGGTGAGCAAGGGATGGTCCGGATGGGGGGTATCAGGGCACAGCAGCAGTTTTCTTCGAAAATGTCGTTTTTCGTGAGGGCGTATCTGGCGTTTTCCTCTCACTTTGCTCTCATCGTCGATGGACTCTTGAGCGCTTGCTGCTGCTCTTCTCTCTTGCTTTGTGTGTCTGAGTGGCACGTGCTGTGTGGCATTATCGGAAAGGGGGACTTGCGTCGTTGGAAGACATGGCAACGAAGGACGCTCGACGGTGGTGATTGACTACTCGCAACATGGATTCACAGAGATGGATCTCGGGGCTTTAAGTTGGCATTAGCTGCATAGGAAGGCGGCAGGAAAGACGACCGGTGTTTGCTTCTACGAGTTGTGTGCTTTGTCGTATGTGTTGCGAGAAAGAGAGTCGGCCCTCAGTGTGACTACTGATGGGCTTTGAATAATGTTTTTTTCTCATCTTCACTTCTGGGCATGGTACGGTGTCTGATGTCTAGCGCTGGCTGCTGCTTTGCATGTAGTGGAATGGAGATGGTTGAGGTTGATGCTGCTTTGTGTCTGCTTGTCGGCGTGGGCAAGGTCGTGACATGGATGTGACCAAGAACGTAAGCCTCATCGTCAGCACGATTATGGGTATTAAGCACAGGACCGAAATGTGACGTGCGTCGACACAATATACGAAAATAGCAAGCAGTCATGGTTCACGTAGATTGCAGTTCCCAATATATGCCACCAGCATCACCGCAAGTCCCATGCCATCCGCGCGGGTTTCCCAAGCCACAACCCATAAACACAACCCAGAGAAAAACAGGTGTTTAAACCTTCATCTCCTGCAGGCCGTGCTTCCAGACGGTGACGTAGGGCGTGACACCATCCTCGCGGTAGTTGAGCAGGATGACCATGCCATCCGGATCCATGGTCTCGCCGATCAGGAACTCGTAGTCCTTGAAGTTGGCAATGATCTTCTTGGCGTACGCAGCAGCGCCCTTCTCGAAGGCCGAGACCGTCTCCGGGTCGGCACCGTTCGCCTTGAGCTTCTCCTTCACGGCCTTCATGTAGCCTGGGGCGTGTGGTTAGCGGGGTTGAGATGGGGCGCAAAGGCGGGGAGGGGAGAGGCTTTGCTATGGATAGCGCGACGAACTCACCCTTCAGATGGCTCAGGTACGACTTCTTGTCGAACGACGTCTCGTTCAGGCGGAACGAGTGCGCAACATCCAGCACCTGCTGGCTCGTGTCCTCGATGCCCTCATCCGCCTCCTCAGCCGACGGGTTAGCGCCAATGTCGATGTTGTCACCGCCGACCGTGATCTTCCTGCAGTCGGCCTCGTACACCGTATCATCAATCAGCTTGAGGTCGTACGAGTCGCTGATGATCTCGTCGCCGGTGATGATGTCCTGGAGCGTGTGTTAGTGGTGTCGGGAGCGGGGATAAGTGAGGAGTAGATTTGGGGCGGTGCGTTTGCGCGCCCGACGGGACTTGCCTTGTAGATGATCATTTTGGAGGTTAGGTCTGTGAGCGACGGTGCGGGTACTGTGTGTGTTTGTTGTTGGAGGTGGGGGAGGGTGAGGGCGTGGGTGGAGGCGAGGAGGGGTGCGAAAAAATGTCAAGTTGGTAGCGGGGGGTTGCTTTAAGGAAAGCGGGGGTGGACGGCCGGCTGGGCTTGGCGGGGTGGTGGGTGGCGGTGCGGGAAAATTTGGGGTGTGGCTTTGCGGTGGGGTTGGTGATACACGAGGGTCGTGAGGGTTCACTTCGTTTTGGGAAGGTCATGGCCATCGAGATAAATCCTTGATTGCCTTCAGCTTGCCGCTGAACGGGCTTAGGAAGTTATGGAGTTGAATTGTAAATTGTAGATTTATGTTGCCCAGAAGCACTTGATTTCTCAGTTGAGATTATGGTAGAGGTGGAGGGCGTTGCCTTCATGCTAGCAGTTCGTGTTGTTCAGTCGCTCAGATATGTAATAAAGCCGTAGAGATATCAGGGCTTTCTTGTGCACTCTCTGATCCCAATCCTTAAAGGTTAGGTTCAGAGCATACCGGTAGAGGCCCTTCGCACCGCTGTCTAGCAGCGTTTACCACCTCGACCGCACGTCGCATCGGAGACAAAGACTAGCCAATTGTCAAAGACGTTTGGGCAGTTCGATCAAGGAATGTCCGCATCAGCGCCTCCGAACCCTGATCAGGCAACCGCAAGCTCGCCCAGGCTCAATACCAGGCGGCGCCCATTGGCCCTTGTCTCGCGGCTGCCCCTGACCGGCTCGGATGTTCGACGACCGGCTCGGAATTTGACCAACTCTGGACAAGCTTGAAAGAACTCACACGTTTGGGGTCTTTGTCATAGCTTGTCAGTGATGGAGGAAGCATCAGCCTTGCTCTTGTCTGTCCAACGCTTCGGGACTGTGGAGAGGCTCTGAGGTCAAAGGAGGGCTCGGGGTTGTAAGTTCGGTGTTTGCGTCCGTTCCTGCACTGACGCTGCACTGACGCTGTGTTGTCAACATTTGGACGGCATGACACGAAGGGGAATACGATCATCTCTCCGGACCATTGACAAGCCCAAAACAAGTGGCCGCTCACATGGTGCTTACTTCAGCGTGATTAGTGCTGCTTCCACTTTGCCGTCCATCAAACTAACGTCAGGCCACGCCGGAGCCGGAAAAACGTAGTCGGCAGGGCCTGGCTGGTGGCGATATGTTTTTTGGTTTGGATCCGCCCTGATACTCACCACCTTCCGTCGTTATATCGCCCCTAACACCCCGCCCTATTATCGACCCTTTTAGGTTCACTCTTCCCAACTACATTCGCTCTTTACCCATTGTCCGCAACCGCTAATTCCCTAATTCATCTCCAACCGACGCTCTCCGCCAAACCCCGCCCGCACCCCCTTTCTCTTAAGCACCGCATCACCGTTGTTTTACCGTGCTGCACGTCGCCATGCAGTCCGTCATGGACTTCAACGCGACGTCCGCATATGCCCTCCCGCCGCTGCCGGCTTGGGAGCTCAAGCCGCTGCCGCCTCTTGTTCCCTGGATCTCCGACAAGCACCTCACCCTTCTGCTGCCGATCGTCGCGTACTGGGCCGTGTCCATGGTCTTCCACGTTATCGACGTGTACGACCTGTTTCCGGAGTACCGTCTGCATACACCCGCCGAGCTGCTTCAGCGCAACCATGTTTCACGCTGGGACGTCTTCCGAGACGTCATCGTGCAGCAGATCATCCAGACCATCTTCGGCATCGTCATGACGACCCTCGAGCCGGCCGATACATATGGAAAAGAGGCATACGATGTGACCGTGTGGGCGCAGCGGGTGCGTTTGGCTCAACGCGCCCTGCCGGCACTGCTCTCCTTCATTGGCGTTGACGCTGGGGAGGCGGCGAAGCGCATTGCGGGGTCACATCCGATGATTGCCGGTGCCCTGCAGGGCGGTCTGTATCCCGGACTGCTCGCGTCAAACGGCGCTGGCCATGTTGCGCCCGCTTTTGCCGACTGGGAGATGCTTGTCGCACAAATCATCTATCACGTCGTCGTGCCCTTCCTGCAGTTCGCCCTCGGGGTCTTAATCGTGGACACTTGGCAATACTTCTGGCATCGCGGAATGCACATGAACAAGTGGATGTACAGTAGGTCTGCCGTTGCCGCTCCCTTAGCCCTACTAACCGCCAGACAAATTTCACTCTCGCCACCACCGGCTCTACGTCCCCTACGCCTACGGCGCGCTATACAACCACCCCGTTGAGGGCTTCCTGCTCGACACTCTCGGCACCGGTGTCGCGTATATGGTGGCCGGTATGACGACACGCCAGTCGATGTGGTTCTTCACCTGCAGCACGATCAAGACGGTCGATGACCACTGCGGCTACGCGCTCCCGTGGGACCCGCTACAGCACCTGACATCGAACAATGCCGCCTACCATGACATTCACCATCAGAGCTGGGGCATCAAGACGAACTTCTCGCAACCCTTCCTGACCTTCTGGGACCGTTTTCTGGGCACCATGTGGAGCGGCGGCGATGTGTCACTGCGGTACGCGCGGACGAGACTCGCTGCTGAGGCTAAATCGGTCGCCGTGGGCACGCCCAGCGACACTCAGACCGCGGGCCCGTACGAACAGCCGTCACTGGAGGACATTGCCGACCAGGCCAGCTTGAAGCCATCCATACCCGCAGGGAAGCCGACTGCACAGGCTGTTGCGTCGCGCAATCAGGTTCTGGAGCAACCTGAGGGCGCTGCCGTCGTCGCTGAAGAGACAGCGGAGGAGGTACAGCTGCGGCGCAGTCCGCGGAAGAGGACTCCGCCCGCCAACGTGCACTCCGGTAGCCTCAAGGGCCTGAAGCACCGTGTGAGTGGAAGTTTGCCAAACGGCGTACCGCGGGTCGATAGCCGTCGATGATTTCGTTTTTTCTACTTCAGCCTAAGCGCTGGAGCCATATGTTCGCTTCTTACCGTGTGTTGGTAGCCTCTTTTTTTGGCGACTGTCTCTGGTGCTCTTGCTCGTGCTGACTGGAAACGCTAGGGATGATTGGGTCAGTGTAATGTCTTAGCTGCTGGGGAATTCGGCTTCGTGCAGTCGTTACTGTATATATAGGGTGGAGCACTGGTGTCGTTGGACGGGAAATGCTGGGTTGGGCTTTGAGATGCGCCTTCAAATCGCAGTCCTTGCATTCTCGGGTTCTTGCATTGAGACCGGCTCCAGACTCCCTTCAAATCTGCGCCCAAGTTGTGCAAAGCAGCAGTATGGGAGCTTCGTGAAGTTTATGTGCTCTCTACGGATGTACGTGGTAGTCGTCCTATTTCAATCTGGCCGATTTCAGTCTGCCCGAGTTCTGATGCCCCAGGCAGCAACGGCGGGCCGACTACCGTAGGCTTGGCATAGAATCAGCGCGCTCCCTAGCGTGCCTGGGCCTTGGCTTTGACCCACCCAACTTTGCCTCAACCATCGTCGCGCCCAGCCAGCAATCGTGAGATTCACCTTCCAACCTTTCTGAACAAACGACGCTCTGATTCTTAGCCGATGGCCTAGTTTGACCGCACTTAGATACTCTACTTTCTGCAGTGCTACCATCGAGTGTCTTTCCCTCTCGCACTCACCTTCCCTCTATCGCCTGCCCCTTCACCCTCCCCTCCATCGTATCGTCGCCCGTCCAACATGGCCGGCTCCACGGAGAACAAGCATCAATGGGGTGTCACAGGCCCTATCTCCATGTCGCTGCCCTCTGAGGATGAACTCCGCCTGAATGAAGCTCTCATCAACGAACTCAAGGCGCAAGACAACTTCGAGTCACTCGAGGACACGGAGCGGCGCAAGCAGGTGCTGCAGCTCTTCCAGAAGGTCACGGAGGAGTTTGTCCGCGTCGTCGGCAAGCTTAAGGGCCTGTCGCAGTCGGCCATCGACAATGCTGGCGGCAAAGTGTCGACGTACGGCAGCTATCGCCTCGGCGTCTACGGGCCTGGTATGTCCCTCTATGCGACTGCCACACTCGACTAACATCTTTAGGATCCGATATCGACACGCTTATTGTGGGGCCGAAGCACGTCACGCGCAGCGACTTCTTCGAGCACTTCATTGCGACGCTCAGGCGCATGTCCCCCCCAGATGCCATCGAGGAGGCGACGCCAGTGTCGGACGCGCATGTACCGATCATCAAGCTCGAGTTCTCGGGCATCAGCATCGATCTGATCTTCGTGCGGCTTCTGGTTTCATCGGTCCCAGAGAACCTCGACCTCAAAGACAAGACGCTGCTGCGCGGACTGGACGAAGTCGATCTGCGCAGCATCAACGGCACGCGTGTGACAGACGAGATCATGTCGCTTGTGCCACAGGTCAAGTCGTTCCGCCACGCCCTGCGCGCCATCAAACTCTGGGCTCAGCGTAAGTTTTCTGCTCGGTAGTCAACCACGCTAACAACCGCAGGCCGCGCCATCTACTCTAACGTCATCGGCTTCCCGGGAGGCGTTGCCTGGGCCATGATGGTAGCTCGCATTTGTCAGCTGTATCCCATGGCACCCGGCGCTGTCATTGTCGCCAAGTTCTTCCATATCATGGGCGGCTGGCCGTGGCCGCGTCCAATCCTCCTTAAGAACATTGAGGACGGTCCGCTTCCGGTCCGCGCGTGGAACCCGCAGCTGTACGCTCCAGACCGGCGCCATCTGATGCCCATCATCACGCCGGCTTACCCTTCCATGTGCGCCACACACAACATCACAACGTCGACGAAGAAGGTCATACTGCGCGAGCTTGCGCGTGCGAACACCATTGCGCAAGCCATTCATGCCGGCAAGAAGCCATGGAAGGAACTGTTCCAGAAGCATAGTTTCTTTTCGAGCGACTACAAATACTACCTGAGCATCATCGCTGCGAGCCGCACTAAGGAGGCGCAGCAGACGTGGTCCGGCCTCGTGCAGTCCAAGGTCCGTCGCCTCGTGTCCGGCATTGAGTTCTCTGACACGGGCGTCGCCATTGCGCATCCATTTAACAAGGGCTTCGACCGCGTGCATTTATGCAAGCGCGAGGAGGATGTGGACATGATTCTGCAGGGCGACTTGCAGTTTCAGGTGCAGCCAGGCCAGGAAGTCAAGGGTGAGGTGAAGGACGCCACGGGCGAGTCCAAGGCCAGTAATGGTGCCAACGGCGACGACAATGGTGACAAAAACAACACTACCGAGAATAAGAGCGGCGAGGATAATAGTGAGGCTAAAGGCGGCGACTCCAAAGACGATGAGCCCCAAGATGTCGCCCACGACGACGCGAAGAAGGACATCACCATCTACACGACAACTTTCTACATCGGACTCGAACTCGCCGAAAACGACGGTATGTTTCCTGTAACCCACTGACCCCGCTGACTAGCAGCGCCTCGCAAACTCGACATCTCACAGCCGGTCGCGGAGTTCAAGCGCCAATGCACTGACTGGCAACTGTACGACCCTGAACTCAACTCGCTGCGCACCATCCATACCCGAAAGTACGTAGTTCTCCGTCGCATTTTGCCGTCGCTAACCCTCCAGCTACGATCTTCCTCTCGATGTGTTTGAGCCCGGAGAGAAGCGCCCCGCGCGCGCGAAGAAGATGAAATCCGCTAAATCAGGAAAGGAGGTCCCCAAACTTGCTGCGTCGCGCAAGCGCCCACTGGAACCGGAGGTGCGTGATGCTCGTGATGCTCTCTTAGCTCCGAATGTGAGACGACTCCAATCGCATGGGGCAGGTCTCCGCTGCCGCACTGGGATCTCAACACCAGAGTAAGTGGCGATCGGTGTCCGCTGACACGCTGCGTAGGGCCCCGACATCAACGGCACGGCCAAGCGCCACCAGTCCGTTGCGTCCGTCACGGCCGTCGCCGCTACGCCTACCGCTACGCCCACCAGCTGATTCTCTACCCTCCAAAGTCTAGTCTGACTCGACTTTCTGGGCCGTCATGCGCGGTGGCGTTGTAGGACTCTGACGAGTAGGCTATTTAGGCGCGCGATAGCCGTCTTTTCGACATTTCGTTCACATGTACAGGTTCGTATTGCCGCCGTCACGGGCTTCCCATCCCTATTCGTGCCCTTCTCGCCGGGTCATTGGGCTCTGGGGAGGTTAATCGGTCGACGGAAGGCGCTGCAATAGCACCGCACAAGAGAAACCCGGCGACGCAAAAAGACCAAAAAAAGCAGAAAAACGAAGACAAAAGTGAACAAAAAAAGCTGATAACAGGGCTCATAGAGGTATCCCTAGTTGCTGGTAATGGGCGGCGTCTGGTTTGTAAATGGCTGCTTCTTACGGCGATGGGCGCACAATGGGGTGACGGTTTCGGTGGCAGGGTGGTGATCGGTCGGCTTATGTAGACTTAGACCAGTTGCTGAATGGATTACTTTTGGGATCTAAGGATCCCGCCCATTTGTAATATGATGTGGTGCTGTGGTGATGGTGGCAGTGAAGGTGGGGCGATGCGGTAGTAATGGCGATGCCTTCCTATATTAGGACACTCGAGGATGTAGTATTGTGGTCTGCACGGTGCTGGAGGCTGTAGAGCTAGATCTACAGTACAGTACTAGGAGAGCATCAGAAGGCAAAGTCCATGAGCGGAGGCAGCTGCGGACGAGTTGCACGTGGGAGGAGAGTCAAGATTACCGCAGTACTAGGCGACTTGGCCTTCGAACGTCCGATGTGCAACCAAACATGATCACCTCGCGTTAACGTCCTTTTCCACATTTACCACCCGAGAAGGTCCCTCATCATAGAATGAACGGTCAAGTGCATCTGAAGGTCCGCTGGACACAACCCTGACGTTAACGAGCAACGAGCGAGGGAGTAACCCGGGATGATGGAGTCCTGAATGGCGGTCGCGCAACGTACAGTCACCATGGAAGCTGCCTTCAACCCTGAACAACATGATTTGGCAGTACTATTGAGCTCAGAAAGGGATTGTTTGTTGTGTGAGTCCGATACGTCTCGCGGAGAACCGGCACGGAGCTGCCAGCGCGGTCGCTCTCCCGGTATATGAGGGCGACGGCATCGCACATTCATTCCAGAGTCTTTCTTGATCTCAAAGCGTGGAAGGTCTTTGGTCACAGCATGTCCCAGTTCGATCTCCCTCTCTTGTCAATGACTTATACGTTGTCCGATACCCGGAAGGGCATCCTCCTCGAACCCGAGCTGAGGAATCAAGAGGTGGTTGTCCGGCTCAAATCAGCCACCCCGGGCAGCTGAAACGATCAACTGTGCATCAACAAGTATGGTGAGGCGGAGAAGCAGAAATCAATTACAGTCATGGATGTTATCCCTGGATATGCGCGCCAGGCCGTTCTTTGCCTGAACATCTCATGATTTCATCAGAGAAATTTCATCTTTAAGGACGAGTGGTTCAAGTGGTGCAAAGAATCCCGCTCTTGGGGACAGTCACCGAATCATGGCTTCAAACGGGTAATGTCAACCCAGTTACTGTTCATCAAATTTCTGACATCTTGATAGTTCTTGAGGGTGTGGTGTTCCCACCAGTACCATTCTTCCGAGGAGTATCTCGCCAGCGTTTCCAGGCTGGACGTTGACAGTCCCGATGGGGTTTCGAATTCGCTTCTCGTTCCTCAGTCACATCGAGTTCTTCTCTTCATTTCTTGACTTTCCCTTCTCTTCTTTCCCTCCACCACGACCCGAGACGATGGAAACATGGCATAGGGCCATATCACGTATCCTTTCTGAGTCTTTATATACCAAGCTCAGAATCAAGTCGGGGGTCCTGGCAAAGTCAGTCCTTTCTTCTCCCCTCTTCCTAATTCACATTCATTCCCAAGGAGACGAAAATATATACTAAGTTGAAAGGCTTATGACAAATGAACAGGAGCTAAAGAGCTGCTTGCAGCCGCCCTCGGCAGCGGGCCAGAGTCGTTGCTCCGCTTTCAGCATGGTCCACGGCAGCCGGTCCCAAAGACAAGCGGGGCTCAACTCGGAATATCAAGTGCTACACGACACGAAGACAGAACTGAGCTTAGCTGTAACCTGGCTCTATTTCCGGATCTTGGAGTTCTATATAACGGTACGGATTATGGAGGGGCCATTGTCGAAGCTGTTCTCCGACTTTTTTCCTTAAAGACGAGATTACTCCCTGCTTGATGCCAAGTCTTGTGTGCTTCGATTGCAACCGCCCGTTATATTCTCGAGCTGACGCAACTGAACCCAGACGATTACTCGTAGAGAGAGCACTCGGTCTCTTGTTCTAGCGTACATGACTGAACCGCAGGTCCCCCGAAACGACGTCTCTATGTGGCGCGACCTATCAAACCACGGAAAGGACGCTGCGGCGGCCTATGGATGAGATGCACATATATTGTCATGATCTCGATGAGGATAGAAAGTTGATACTATTGATAGAGCTTGCGATTATCGAGACCTGTTCGTACCACATGCACGGGTAGGCGCCAGATGGGAAGGCTGTTGTGGAAGAGATGAGGACTGATAAATCAAAATTCTTGCCGCCCCTCTCGACGCTACACTCACTCAGTTTCAATTAACTAGCAGTGCCTCCGCCTTTGACCAACCTTGATGAAAGCAAAAGTCTTAGAGCAACCGAAGGTGACGGGGCACGTGCTCTTCCGTGTGCCAAGCCACCAGCCTTGCGTGCCTTGCACACATTCACCGGCCTCGCGCACGGTCCCCGGCCTCGAGAAGCAGCAAAACGGTCATCGATGTCATGAACACTTCGTCTCCAGCACTCACCACCTACCCTCACCGACTCTATCCCTGCGCCTTGTCGAGGCCTCGCACCATATCGAGTATCACAATTCACTCTGCTGGAAGACATGTCGGATTTTACCCACAAAGATTTTAAATGCACCATCTTGGTGTAGTGGCTTCTGTTAAACCCTGAACGCTTGAATGCCGAGCACGAGGCTGCGTTCGGTGAACCGAATGATAACGAGTATGGTGGCCCGGGGTGCTCGATCATCCCTCCTCCGTACCGCCCGACGCCCGAGTTCAACCGTAAGTGACCTTCACTACTAGTATGGCAAGACTGGTCTGGGCAGTAGGCTTAATGTTCGAAACTTGCGACACCGTACAGCAAACGATGGCGAAGATGCTGAAGCGGGCAATGGATCCTCTCGACGAGCGGGGTCGCGGGTCCAGTATGCTCTTTGAGACCTGGTACCGTGTCCTAGCGCAGATCATCCGCCCGCGTCGTAGCAACCTGGTTATGTTAGACCATCATCGTGGCCATATCACCGTGTCGATTCCAGACCGGGACTGTTCGGCCCCCTCCCAGGTCGATGGATATATAACTGGGCGCGCTGGGGAAAACGAAATGATCGCCTACTCAATAGTCGTACGTTCTCCCTACCATGTGCTCCTAGCTAACGGTTCCAGATTAAGGGGGGCGAAGTGTGCGACTGGTATATACACTGGATAATGCTACCGAGGTTGGTGGCGCTTGCGCTCAAAAGGTACACCGACGATCCTGATGCTCAGTCGTACCGGGTCTACTGCGTACATCTGTGGAGTACTCTCTTCCATGTGAGCGTGATGGAGGTTACTCGTGATGTCGTGCTGAAGATTTGCACCTTGACGGAACTCCCTGAGGAGTCTTTCACGATGCACATCCATCCCCAGCTCGAACTCACCAAAGCGGAGGATTTCCGGCGAGCTAGCAGCATGTTAGCCGGCTTGATATACTACGTCGAGGGTCAGCGGGCCAACTAGTAGCGGCTATGGTCGATGTAAAGTTGAGGTATGGATGAGTGCAGTTCTCGCGGTGCCTCATCATCAACTGTGTACCTTAGCTCGAAGGTCCAATGGAAGAGATTTACATAAGTCCTTGTAGATAATCCAAACGTATCCTCACACTTAGATGTGCTGTTGGTGCCGGTTGTGAACTGGTGAGGATGCATCTAATGTAGAGTCGTCTCGTCATTCCCCGCGCTAGGCAGTGATGCATGACGCTAGCGGTAGGGCTGAAGTGCACTTGAACGCCGGGTGGCTAGCAGGATGCCAGTAGGAGCGCCGAATGAGCTTCACTTCACTTCCATTACACAGATCACGTCAGACTTTGGCGAGTCCAGGCTGCATTTCAAGAAGCTGGAAGGCGTTAGGTTGGCTGCAGAGCTCAATTTCGCAAGCCCACCGGTCTACTTGACCGTTCAATGATATCACCTCATCCCTCCTCGCACAAAGTTGCGCAGCAGATAACGCGAACGAAGCTTACAGCAGTGTACAACCTCACAATACATCCCGTACGCCAAAGCATTTTATCAATCTTGTAGTCAAGCTGCCCTCGGACCACGTCGAGCCGTCGTCTCCCCCCACCGAACGCCAGCCTTGAAAGCCCAGCGGCTCCACTTCACAAGGCGAATCCCACCTCCCGAAATTGCCGCATCAAACCTTCGTTATGGTCTAGTGGTTAGGATCACCCGCTCTCATCACCAGAGCTTGCCATTGCTGCACCGGGTAGGCCCGGGTTCCATTCCCGGTAACGGAAGCGAGTGAAGCTGTTCTTTTTGGCCGCTGCTCTTTTTGGCCCGAGAAGATATCTGAGGGCGGAGAGGTTAGAGGAAAAGGGACGGAGAAGAGAAACAGCATTCAATTTTGTTATCACGCTCAGCTCAGATCCGCTACCCCCCGTGCTAATTTAGTCAAGCTCTCCCTTGCGAACACAACGAATCCCAAAACACCAACCGGAAAGGTGAACATCGAAAAGAACGAACTGCGCACAAAACCATCATCAAGTACCAGGTTAATAGAACTCCTCGTGGATCCAACGAACGTGAAAACACGAACCAGAAATGCCGACATAAAAAAAGCTGTACTCAAAATCATCGTCAAGTACCAGAACAGTGGCCGCTCCCACACTATGCATCGCAGTCGAAGCCCGACGGAACTTGCATCCACATCGGGTCGCATACCAGTTGCGGCCCGCAAGCCGGACAATGGGTGAATTGTCGAATGGGGTACAGCCTTGGAGGCAGCTCAAGCTTATCCTGAGGACTGTGATTGAATGGGCGAGAATCAACTTCGATGAGATTCCGCCCGACATTGGGATCCTCAGGTGTGTAAATCTCGAAGCCCGTATTGTGCAACCATTTTGAGTATACTAAGTCACGAACTTGCCGTTCGCAATCTCCAACAGCGAGCATGGTCGTCGTCTCAGGTTGATTCTGGCGGCTGTTAGATAATGTCAGCCATGGATCAGTTTCGTTGGAATTCGACCCGAGATTGGGGTCCTCAAGTGTGGGAATCTCGAAGTCCGTATTGCGCAACCATTCTGAGAATAGTGAGTCATCAACTTGCTGTCCATAGTCTTCAGTAGCGAGCATGGTCGTTGGCTCCGGTTGATTCTGGCGGCTGTTAGATAATGTCAGCCATGGATCAGCTTCGTTGGAATTCGACCCGAGATTGGGGTCCTCAAGTGTGGGAATCTCGAAGTCCATGTTGTGCAGCCATTCTGAGAATAGTGGATCACCAACTTGCTGTCTATAGTCTCCAGCAGCGAGCATGGTCGTCGACTCCGGTTGATTCTGGCGGCTGTTAGATGATGTCAGCCATGGATCAGCTTCGTCGACGTCCCCCCGGAAATAGGGGTCCGCAGATGCTGGGGGAAGGTCCATGTTCGATGAGGATTGTGAAAATGGTGATTCCTCGAACAGTATTTCCTCATCTTCAGCAGCGAGAATGTCTTCTGGCGTTGAGGAGAGAGTGAGACTATCGGCCCTTGGATCGTTTACGGGGGTCGTGGGCGTTTTATACCAATTTCCCCCACTTCCGCACAGAAAATACGCGAGGCCAGCGACACAACGTCGCATCAACTTTTGATCAATTTGCGGGACGACATTGCATCGCTGGCCTATATGCAATGCCTGACATATAAGCCCAGTCAGGGTGGTCGAGTCGCAAAGGCTTGGTTTGTGCTGAAGTATGTTAGTTTGAGGATCCCCGATCAACATGTAGCGGGTACCTGGGACTGGCGCATATTCATCGCATAGGCAGTGGCTGAATAGACAAGGAGATGAAAGACATCCTGGAGCTGGGTATGGCTCAGCTTGGCCAGCTGCCTGGGCATGAGCATCTTCTCCAGTCTCCGAAGCAGATGCATGCACGAGCCGACTGGAGTGATGACATTGAAGTATGTCGAATAGACTGGTTTGGAGCCACATGATTCGAGCCCCGGCCTGGATATTAGCTCCGCAGCATCATCAGGAATCTCGTCCCAAGGAATTTCAGAAATCCAATAAGCCTCACGGGAATAGCCGCTGCTTGAGCATAGTCCCCAAAAAGTGGAAAGCAGATCGTTCAAATTTATAGAACTGAATTCCTCCAGCTTGAAGAAAGGGATTAGCATGGATGCATCGACCGAGATGTTGAGCTCCGATACATGCATGCTCCATCGAAGCAGGAAGTCTACATTCGTTAATTAGCATTAGCTGGGATGACAGAATACATACGTTCGAAATGCTCCGTGAGATTCAAGCGATAGCAGGGCATCCAGCTCAAACACGTCGCGTTGTTCTTAAGGGCGGCAAGTTCCAAGCACGGGATGCAAGGGTCGCCACCCGAGCACTATTCCAGTCATTAGTACCATTGTGTGCAGGTGGTTGAGCAACTTACAGGCTTTCGCAGCCATGCACACCGCATGCAGGCTCCAAGATCACGGACTTCCTTCACCTGTTGCTTGCGCTCCACCGATAACGGCGCACGCGAGGGACCCGGCGCATTAGGATTGGCCCTGAAGCAAATAATGTTTGATTGCGGCAGGTCGCGTACTCGCGGAGCCTTGCGGCGGGCGACTTGCTGGCCGTCATCGGTAGCCTTGCGCTTGCCTTTGCGGTCTGGCATGTCGTCGGTGGCCTTGCGCTTGCCATTGCGGCCTGGCATTGTGGAGCGGAAGAGATAAATAGAAGCTCTGGACAACTGCAAGACAGGAGGAACTATGCGGGAGAAAGAGAGAGAAGTGCTGGACAAGTGTATAGAGCAGGAGTTGCTACGTGAAGGGTGAGAGGGTTTTGTACTGCTGGCTTCACCATCCACGCAGCCGCGCGCTGATGCATGCCGGAATCAAGACTTCCGGTAAAGTCGTGCCCAATCTCGTCCGCAGAAAGGCTAAGTAAGGCGGCCAGAACTTTCCTGAGTCGCTCTCGGGACCATTGGATTGTCAGTAAGGCTGCCGTCTTGCAGCGCCGTGATTCCACATTAGGCCTAGTGTCTTTGCTGTAAGGTGCAAAGCCCAGATGCTGGCCTGGAAGCATTTCTACTTTCGGCACAGCAGCAATACAGAGGGCTGGGGGTCGTGCATCCAATCGTTGGCCTAGGGCGCGTTGGCCTAGGGCGTATTGCCTGACGCCAGGTGCGGTACGCCAACTGCCGTACTACGTAGGGACTGCCCGCAGCCATAGATGGCTTGGCGCATCTCAGGTGTAGAAGTGTGTGTCAGAGGCGTCGGTACGATCGATGTTTCAGTAACGACCGTCATCGCCGTCAAGGCTTCTGGGGAGCAGAAGAGCGGAACTCTGGGGTGAGATGGGCGAGCGCAACTTCCAAAGTGACAACTATTTGTGTCGGATGCCTTTCTTCGTCAATAACCGTACACCACAGCCGTTAGACTCACAATTTGCCAGAGGTGTCTTTGGCATCATTGAGTGCCTCTTCTCAAAGGCTGTTCTCGCCAACGCTGGAGTTGAGCCCAAGTTGATGGGCAAAGGTGAGGTTGAATTCCGGGAACCGTCTCCCATCCCCTCACCGGTCTCGCTGGCCTCCGAGCTTGCAGTGGCCTGTAGACGCACTGCCCCCCATCAAATGGCAACGAACGATCCTACTATCAGTCGGCAGCATCCGAGCCCAAGACGCACGAACCGCAGGCCTTTAAGAAAGCTATGTTTAATAATTCCTAGCCGAACATCAGGGTATTACCACTACAAAGACACAACCCCAACTCCCCAAGCAACAGACCTAGTTCTAGTATGCCCTTCCCCTCCCCCGTCCCCTCGGCGAGAACCCCGCCCCCATACTCCCAGGCGGGACCTCCCCCCTCCTCCACTCACCAGACGGCACACTCCCCCTCGGCGCCTCATACCGGCCGCGTCCCCTCCCAAACCCCCCCCCAAACCCATTCTCGCGCACGGGGCCAGGCCCACGCGGGAACTCCGGCGACCGGAGACCACGCGGCCCCGGCGGCGCGGCTACATCCCCGTTCGGCAGCGGGGGGAACACGGCGCAGCTGACGTAGTCGCCAATGACGAAGCGCGCGTCTCCCAGCGTCTTGTCTGCGTCGCCTTCGAGCCGGTCCGCGGGGCGTGCGTCGTCTTCATCGTTCCGGAGGTCGACGCCCGGTCCGCCTGCGCCGATGACCACGCTGCCGAGGTCTTTGCTTGTGAAGCGTCCTGGCCCTTGGCGCTGGGGGTCGCGGATGTCGGGGAAGATGAGGCGGAAGGAGAGGCGCGTGCCGATGGCGGGGGAGGGGAGGAGCGAGGGCAGCGCGGTGGTGAGGAGGTGAGTCAGTTCGCGTAGCGTGCAGCTGGTCCACGTGTAGATTTGGACATGTTGTGGGGCGGGCTGGTTCGGTGCGAACTCTTCGAGCCTGCGGTGGTTAGGAACGTGATGGCAGTAGTTGATGGACAAACTGACCGATGGAATGCTCCGGTGCGATAGAACAGCTTGAGCAGGAAAGGCGTTGTTGTCGTACGATCGACTTTTTGCGCCATTGTGATCTAGAGTCCCGATTTCATGGGTGGTGGGGGTATGTGATGTTGATTGTTGTCGTTTGCGCGACGGAAGCTTGAGGCTCGGGGGCGTCGCCGATTCGCAGTCTTGGCATCGGGCGGTGACGTCCCCCGCACGCGTCTACATCTCAGGCGGTACCTGACTCCTCCCATCTCACCTCCCAGCAACCGCCGCCATGGACTTCGCCTCATTAATGAAGAGCAAGATATCCAAAGCCAAAGACGAAACGCCCCCCACCCAGCAAAAATACCTAAAACGCTCCGAAATCGAAGCCCAGCGCGAAGCCGCCTACCTCGCCGAGCAACAAGCCCGCGAAGCAGCCCGCGTCGCCAAACTCGAGCGCAAGCGGAAATTCGAAGATGAAGAAGCGGTACGCAACCGCGAGCGCGAGGAAAAGCGCCAGCGGCTAGCAGAGGAATCCCGGCGCCGTCGCGAAGAGGAAGAAGAAGCCGTCGAGCGCGCGCGTCGCAAGCGCCTCGGGCTCCCGGACCTGCCGCCGAAACGGGAAGGCACGCCGCTGCCGGAGGGTGAGGAGGACATCGAGGATGCAGAGCTGGTAACGCAGCTGCGGGTGTTGGGCGAGCCGGCGCGCTTGTTCGGCGAAAGCCATATGCAGCGCCTGAGGCGGTTCCGGCGGCTCACGAACCGGGAGCCTACGCCTGTGTTTACGGATGGGCCGATCCCGACGACGCTGGTGCTTGTTCCGGAGGCGGAGATGAAGGTGCCGAAGAAGGCGCCTAAGGATGCGGAGGGGCGACAGCTTGTCTTCCGGCAGATTGCGTCGTATTTCACTATGGTGTTGCGCGCGTGGGAGATTGCTATGGCACAGCGGCCGGACGATGTCAAGGCTAGCTATCAGGGCAAGGCGGCGTACGCTGCTATGGTGCAGGCACGAGAGAACCTGAAGCCGCTGTTCAGGAAGCTAGAAAAGGGAGATCTGGACGACGCGATTTTAGCGGCGGTGGTTGAGATTGTGAATGCGGCGCAGGAGCGACGCTACGTGCACGCGAATGACGGATATCTACGGCTGAGCATTGGAAAAGCGCAAGTCTGCCCTTATGCTCGTGGGCCTTTGCTAACGAACACAGTGCCTGGCCGATTGGTGTCACGATGGTGGGCATTCACGAGCGGTCGGCGCGGGAGAAACTTCATGAGAATGACAAGGGTACGGCGCATATTATGAGCGACGAGAATACGCGGAAGTACTTGCAGAGCATCAAGCGGTGCCTGAGCTTTGCGCAGACCCGGTGGCCTCCAGACGACCTACTGCAGCTGATGGGGTAGAGGTAGTATGCATCTTAGTTCTAGGGTAGTGAACATAGCTGCTCGGGTGATCTGTGAACTCTCTGCAGTGTCATGGGCACCCAAACGATATGCATTCTCTCAGAAGGCAGATGGCGGTTTGAAGAGCTTCACCTTTTGCGTAATGGTCATCATATTGAATATGGAAAGCAATTTGGCCAAAACCAATCACAGCCTCTATGGCGCAGTGGCAACGCGTCGCACTTGTATGTCGAGCAATGCGAAGATCGAGAGTTCAATTCTCTCTGGAGGCATCTTTTTGCTCTTTTGCGACGCTGGTACTTCTTTGTTTTCAGGCCTTCGATGCGTGCCACATACACGGGCAAGTGGTGAACGGAGATGTGATGTCGTCTCATGAAGAGCATTGCGTTGATCGCGAAGTCACGAGTTGGCCGAAGAGCGTTTGAATTTGCGAGGCTTTGCTTTTTGATCTTCGTTTTTGATACGCTCACGATGGTAGATTGAAGGACAAATTGAACGCTGGATTTGAAGATGTCTGGCTCTTTCTGGGATATTTTTTTTTTTGGCACAGTGTGTGGTGAAAATCGCTTCGTGATGATAGCGGGCATTCCGGAGCCCAGGATATCGAACACCAGATAAGTGGCACACCATGGGGCCAAATCACAGCCACGTCTGCCAGAACGGAGTACGTAGTACGGAATGGCCGTTGGATCGTGTTTTGAAAGACATTTCGCTATTCTATGCTTGCAAGTGCATGCGAAAAAGACGCAGACAATGAACCGCCGTCAAGAATCGTCATGTATCCCGATCATCGACTCTTTCCTCCATACCCAGAACACCATTGCTTCTCCCCGGTGCGGTCAAATACACTCAGCCTAACCTTACGCTGTAACCCGCCCCCCCACCTCAATCAACGCATTCATATCACCCACCCTCCCAGACCTCAGCGCAACATCAAGCGGTGTGTCTCCCTCGCGATCTCTCATACCCGTTGCCGCACCCGCTCGCATCAGCAAGCCAACCACATCCCGCCCAACCGCACTCCCAGTGCTCCCAACACTCGTGCGGCTAGACCGGCGACTTCCACCCTCACTCCCGCCAAACGAGTAGCTGAACCGTAACCGGCCCAACCCCTCATCTACCTCTTCTTCCTCCGCCGCCTCAACCGCATAGTGCAGCGCCGTCCGTCCCTTGCGGTCGACAACATCCGTACGCGCCCCCATGCCCAGCAGAATGCCCACAACGCGCCCACGCCCCGCCATCGAAGCATGATGCAGCGCCGTTCGTCCATCACCGTCAACACCGTCCACCTCCGCCCCGTGCAGAACCAGGTTCTTCACGGCCGCGACGTGTCCTCCCGCCGCTGCTGCATGCAGCGGGGCGGTCCCGCCCGACTTCCGCTTTGCCGAGGCTCCTGCGCTGAGCAGCCGGCCAATGAGCGGCGCATCACCAGCGGAAGCCGCAGCGAGGAGCGCATCGGGGAGAGAGGGCGTGCGGCGGTGGAGGATGCGGCGCGGCGGAGGGGACGCAAGGCGTGGCGGTGAGGTGGTGCTTGAGAGGCGGAAGACGGGAAGTGGGTGCGCAGCGAGGGTGGAATCGGTTGAGGAGCGCCGGTCTTCAGAGCGCCGGTTATCGGAGTAGGACAGCTCGACGGGGAACTTTGATTGTCTGAGAATGGGAGAGGTGGGGTCATGAAAGGAGAAGCGCGCGGCTAGCGCGGGGTCGCTGGCGTCGGTGTATTCGTAGTAGGCGGGCCCATTGGCGACATAGACTGAGAAGGACGGGTCTGTTTTGCGCCGCACAGAGCGGTGGAATGTGATTTTGCGCCTGAGAGCGGGGAATTTCGCCATTGTGCAAAGTATGATAGAGACGAAGGGAGATAGGAGAAAGTCTGATGCGCGAGAAGCAAGAGGGAGATTGGGCGCACAATATAAACAAGACGGGCCAGTGCTGAGCTGCAGTTCACGACTCAGACGCCACACGCCGCGCCTCTGGCGTTTTATATGCACGTATACCCCACCACAGGCGCCTGCATGATCGTCCCCGCACAAGTCCAGCAAACTCGCGCAGCACAGGCAGCGATAAGCTAGCGCGGCCAGTCAGAGCGCTGCCAGCGGCCAGCCAACGCCAGTCCACATGCACCACATCAGGAACGAGGCCCAAAGACAAGCTCAACTCGCGCTGGGAATCCTATCCACAACCCATACCACCAGACTCCAATCCCGCCACCCCGTGACGCCATTAATAATGTGCACAGAGCCGTCCGCGCGCTCAGTGCGATTCCCGCCCGCCCGTCGCTGGCAAACGAGGGATGTGCGCCGGGGACTCCTGTCCGGTTGCAGGACCGAGAATGCGAGCAAGGTGGCAGGCGCCGGGGGGGGTGTTGCGGCTGGAGGAGAACCTAGGTGGAAATCCTTGGGGGCGGGCCTGCTCAGCGAGCTTGCGAGCGACCGCCGCAGGTCGGAGCTTTGGGGGGCACAGCAGCACGACACGCAGGAGCTAGGCATGTCGCGGGGAGGGAATAATACGACGGGATTGACGCTCTTGGCCCCCGGGGCAGAGCGCTCCCTGCGGCGCTCCTGGAACTCCTACGACGCGAGTGCACGTGTGGCCGACCTGCCGGATTGGGATGGCCCATCCGTGGTGAGCGGGTAGGCGGCTGGGGGCGCGAGTCGCCATAACGGCACGGAGACGGAAGGCTTGGACGGGCAGCTCAAGGAGTCGTGATGTAATCGAATCTCTGAGACCTTGGATGCAAGGCCAGGTGATCTGAGGCAACTCATACTATCCCCAGGGGTTCTCCACGCTGCTCCAGTAATTGGCGGTGATCGGTTGCACGGGGCAGGGCGCGAGCCCTAAGCAATATATATCGAGCAGTGGCTGCGCCACGCTTCTTAGAATACATGTGCCCACAGACCCCACGGCACAGACTTCGCGGGAGGATCATGGATCGAACGGCAGCCGAAAATGGAGGCGGCTCACGTCCGCATCAGCTGGCTCCTTCGTCTGTTTTCCTCGAGCCAGGAATTGAGACGACCCAGGTTTTCGGGGAGCTGCAGCTCGGGGGAAAGGACATCGTTATCCCCAAATGACCGCATCACCACGCGTCTTGACAAGGCGCGCGATGGTGGATCGGGGTACACTGACGATGCAGCGTTGCTTCGCGGATCTTGCGACGAAGGCGGGGACGGCATCTCAGGGACAGTTGGAAGCGGGTACGTGCCGAAGGAGTACGGTAGCGTGGAGTCGGGTGGCGGCGAGGAGTTAGGCAGTGGTGACGAGTCCTGAAACTGACGAGGCAGCAGCGGAGGACCGATCCTCGACGTCGGGGACATGCCGACTTCGGATGGTGTGAGGTCGGAGTAGCGCGCCTGCCTTCTGCGTCGCCTCTTGTAGACGGCGAAGCAGATGAGACCGATGACGATGAGGAGGAATGTGCCAATCCCGACGGCGGCGCCAATGAGTGCGCGGTCCGGGTCGGTGGCAGCCGAGCCTTTTGTATCTCCAAGGCCAGGGGCAGAGGTTGCAGTGGCAGGAACCGCGCTGCTCGATGTACTTGTATCCAAAACTGTGGTAGAGGTAGACTCAGGTGATGCTGTACTCGATCTTGTGTCCGATTCTGTGCGGGTTCTTCCATGAGACTCTGTATGCGATCTTGTGTGCGATCTCGAGTTTGGTGTACTTTCGGTTGATGTTGGCTCAGGTATCTTCGTCGTTCCACCTGTCACACTTGCCGCACTTTCGACACCCGTGAGCGTAATGACAGGGACACCTGAGTTCACAGTCGCTGGTGCAATGGAAAAGTAGAGCGTCAGAGTGGGCTGCCCGGCCGACATGACGATGTTTGCCCGTCCGCTCCGAATGGGATCGGGAAGCCGAGTTTTTTGGGGAGGGCGAGAAATAGTACTTGTGGAGAGAGCAGCTTCGCATGTCGGGGATCGAATCAGTGCTCCAGCGATGGACCACGCGAGGACAAGGATGGCGACGAGACGGGTGCAGCCCATATATTGATGATTTGCAACTAGCGGGCGTGGTGAGGCAGGGCTTGGGGAGCATGACAACCGCACCGTCCATGAGAAGCCAAACGAGGGCCGAGCAATGGGCATGAGATGACGTCCGGCGCCAACGAAAGCTTTTCCGACGGCACTTCCAAGCCGGCGAGACCATTGGCAACTTAATATGCTTTTGATTTCGTCTTTTCTTGCCGTACGGGCACAGAAAGGGGGAAGTTAGATGTGTGTAGCGGGGCCGGTTCAGTTGGGCGGAGACAGGCCTCTGAAACCCAGCCTCGCCGGGAGTGCCGGAGGGGTTGAACATGGCGTTGTATGGGCCGGGATGGGACGGTGTTTGGGCGAGTGATACATTGGATGTCAGAATAGCAGTAGCACTTTCACCGTCAGCCTATATTGATACGAGAAAATGGCCCTGAGCGGGTGTTCGGTTTTTCAATTGGGCTCTGCCTAGTCTTTGCCCGGACTTTGCCTTCACTCTGTGCTTTTGGTTTAGGGTTCGGAGAGCACCGAATCGCTAAGGTTAGAGCCGCGGGAAAATCGAAATCACAAATACAGTGCGCAACCGAGTGAAGGGACAAGCATAACTGGGTGATAAAGACATCAAATATTGACATTTGATAATGGATATTGACGAAGGAGATTCACGGAGAGTGAAGGTTGAGGTCATGTTGGAGGTTGGGACAATGGTCCAGGCTTGGAACAAAGTTCAGCCGAGAGTGATGCTTGCAACCACTTCATCTCTCTACCGTTCCAGTCTCACCTCCGTCATCATCCACACCATACCTCCGTATGTCCTGTCTGACGTTTCATCCGCAAGTCCTCTAGCGTACCCATCCGCCTGTATCGTAAACGGGAGCGCAACCTCAATCCGGGTATCTGGCACCGTTTCCGCGGGGACGATCCGTCGCCCTGGCGTCTATGAGACACGGTTGAGATGACTGACATGCGCTGTCTAACCGTTTGACGGGTAGGCAATTTGCCATGCCTGAAAGAGGCGAATTGGAGTGCGGCGAACCGCTTAAGCATTGCACTTGGCTCTTAGACTGCGTACGTGAAGCTTGCGCCTTCGGCATCGAGAGAACGGAATGGAGATGACGATGCAGCCATCTTCAGCGGTTGGAGAAACGGTCTACGGCCCAGAGAAGTTACCTATAAGAGCTCTCGACATTGCCGTGCGCACAACCTAGCAGCGTCAGCAGTTATTACATTTCACAATATACAGGTCACAGGTCATTGCAGTCAAAAGGAATTTCGGTAAAGACTGACATTTTTTATCGAAGTGACCATACCCAAACGCCATCGGTGCCGAAGGCGGGCCTAGCCCGCACACTGTACCGTCAGCGCTCCAAATCTCTACAAACTCACCTGAGGACATTAATCTTCGGTCTCAGCGACAATCTTATCCCCCGAGCAGAGCTTTTCGGCCTTTTCGACCAACCGCTCGGCATCCTGGAGGTGACGGTCAGCCTTGACGATAATCTCCTTCGCCTCCTTGGTCTTGAGGGCAATACCGTCCACCCTTGTGCTCACATCGGTCGCGCGCCTCACTGCCTTCGCATGCCGCGAGCGAACATGATCCAGCGCCTTGCGCGTCGACTGCGCCTTTTCCTTCGCCGCATCCTGCTCCGCGACCTGGCTCTCCATCCGGGTGACGAGGGGAGAGGCGCGGACGGTAGATGAAGACGGCTTAAAGGAGATCGTGCGCTTCAGCAGGCGGATGTCCTTGCTCAGATTGTCCTCGAGCTTTTGGACGTGCTGGTCGATCATGGCGTAAAGTTGGCTTTCGAGGGCAAAAAGGCGCTCGACGTTCTCAAGTGAAGGTACGTACAGGTCAGTGCTCAAGAGGGCGGAGAGGCCGTTGACCGCTACCGGGAGCTTGATGGATGCGGCGGTCTCGAGACGAATATCGGTGGAGCTGCTGCTGCCGACGGTACTGCTGGAGTCTTGAGACATGTTAGCAAACTTTGAACTTACTTGCTTGATATCGAGGCCCAGCTCGATGTTGACGAATGCTAGCAGTGAAGTCAAAGGTGCTAAGAGAGGTGGGAAGAGAGGTGGGAAGAGAGGTAAGAAGAGAGGTGAAGAGAGAAGTGGTGTGTGTGGTGAGGAGCTGGATGGACGGACAGAGGCGTCGTGTTTTATACATCATCGGCGGATTAATTGTGATCGGATGCTGGGCACATGAACGCTGGACTCGATGTTAAGAACAAGGACACGCAACAATGCAAGCTGAAAACTCACTTTGTCATGACAAGGGATGCGAGTAATGTGGACGCAGATGTGATATGGGACAAAGAAATCTCGTAAAATTGTGAAAGGAGTCAGCCCACGACGGCTCAAAGGTTACTTCTCGACTTTGTGCTCGCCGTAAGTAGTGAGAAGGACAACCGCATTGTCACAAGCACCCACAGTGAGGTCCAACGCAGTCAGTGGGTTTCGTCATGTCATGATCTCATTCCCTAATCATACAACCGGTAAGGGAACTAGTCATACATCTCTGCCCAATAACAAAAGAGACGCTCATGTGCAATAACGGAATCGCTCTGACCCAAGGAAATCCTCCAACACCAGGCCAATGTAGTATTACAGCTCGAAATGCACTCAATCGGCGACCTAGATGTGGCCATGACCTGCGTTCATTAGCACGGCTCGCATCGCATCACACCAGGCGCAACTTACGTCCAAGGGGCTTCGCCCGCTTCGAAATGCTCTTCGCCTGGCCCTGCTTGATCTTGGCTAGACGCGCCTGCTCCGCCGCCTCGCGCTCCAGCATCTTAACGTGGTCGCGCGCCTCGCGCACAGCCTGGCGCGCCATCATGAGCGCCCGGTCGGCCTCCTTCTCAGCACGCTCGGCGCCCAAGACGCGCTCCCGCGCCGTCATGATGGACGGGTCCTCGTCATTATGGCGGCTCAGCAGGCCGCGGCGCTGCGGGCTCGTGCCGTTGGCGTGGGTGCCGTTGGCGTACGTCCCACTTTCGTAGTCGCTGGAGGAGCGACGGCGGCCGAAGAGGCCACGCGAACGCTGGGGGGAAGTGGAGGTGACAGGAGGGGGGTTGTGAGCGGGAGCGGTAGCGGCAGTGTTGCGGTGACCGAAGAGAGGCATTGTGATAGTGGTGGTGGTTGGGTGGTGGTGATTGGTGAAGAGGCTGTGTAGTGTTTACTGTAGTGGGAGGAGAGGAATGCTTGTGATGCTTATGGTGAAGATAAACACTGATCTGTAGTCTGATAAATAGTGTTACTATGATAGCAGTACGGGTGTGGTACGTCAAGATCTACATGCATTCAAACCAGTTTTTATGCCGTCGTTGCTGGGTCACGGTGAGGCATGACGTGGGTGACGTCAATGCGGCGGTCTGAGTGGTGGGGGATCAACCATCTTGCGACATTGACGAAGGTGGCCCCTCTGGCTAGCCCTCTCATTGCTCACACTGTCTCCGATGCCCAGAAAGCCAAATTAAACGTCGAATCGATGTTAGGGTGTGATGACGGAGGTACAGCAGTATGCACGAGGATGTTGGCGTCGGTGCGTTGGCCCTGTCGCTATGGCTCATGGTCAGGTGGTTTCGTGCCGCCTTCGTGTTTGATTTGATGTCGTATTTAACGGTTCCTGCATGATCAACTGAAGGGTTTGTTGTGTGACGACAACCATCTACCAGATAATGTACTCCACCAAACGACTCTCACAGTTGCTGTTTTTGTTGTTTGCCGTCCAAAAATGCAAACCGCCGGATACGGCATCAGAGGTATTCGCAGATCTAGGACCACTGTCCGTTTTGCTTGCTCGAGGCTGACCTTCGTCCAGTGGTACATTATGCGGCCATGCCTATTTCTCAGAGATTAGCCGTTGGAATCAATCCTTTGTGGACTACCCGTATGCACATATCCCCAAAGCGCCCGTGGAAGTGGAGTAAGATAATGGGAGAGTGCATGCGGTGTCATTAATACAGCAATTCGCTCAGCACAGAAGTGCCCCGAGCGACGCGCGAGATAGAACATCATCGTATGTGGTCGCCTGGTGTTGAACTAGCATTACTCGTATCTGCACAATTGGAGTCTCATCCTTCACCCCGCCCTTAGAGCTGCACCTCCCACATTCTCACCATTCGTTCCTTCGTTTCCCGGCATTCACAATGGCAGGAGCGATTGCCGGTCTTCTCCTGCGGAGTTGGACGCTCTTCAGCGTAGCCCTTTCACTTCCTGATATTCATCGGCAGGAGTGACTGCAGCTCGCTGAGTGTAGTTGTCGACCTTTGCCGTTTCCTAAACCTTCCTTCGACATCCTCCCCTTCCCATTCCGCATTTCGACATGGTCACTATGAAGATCGTCGCCTTCCTCATCGGCGTGTTTGCCGCTGGCGGTATTGCCGTCCCTCTTGCCATCCCTCTTGCCATCCGCGAACACCAGTGCCCGGCTCGGGACCTTCGTGCCTGTAAGGACTACTGGGACTCCTGCTTAAAGGTACGCAGTACGTGCTGCATCACGGACCGAACCGGAACTGACTATGCAGTACTGGAATCCGAAGGTGAATAAGGGCTGCGTTATTGACGGGTGCCTCAAGATTGTATGTGAAACCGTAAGCTAACCATCCTGTCGAAATTGAAGCTGTGCTAATAATGCCAGCATAGCGCTATCTGCAACCCCCAGCCTGAGGAGGGTAATGGGCAATGTTTTACGGGGTGCGTCAACCCACGGCATCTTCCTCAGCGTAGCCAGTTCAAAAACAAGGGCTGCTAGGCTGCTACTACGCAGTCGGCTCATGGGCGCGGCAAATGGTAAGCGCGTTCTCTCAACGGCAGGAGCGATTGCCACTTTCTCCTGTGCAGTTGAACCTTCCTCAGCGTAGCCTTGGCATGCTGATATCCATCGGCAGGAGCAAACTGCGGCTCACTGGACATATTTATTCGACTTCCGCGTTTTCCTAAACTTTCCCTTGATATCCTCACTCCGGAAGTCCCACTCCTTTCGACATGGTCACTCTGAAGATCGTCACCTTTCTCATCGGCGTGTTTGCCGCTGGCGGTCTTGCCATACCTCTTGATCTTTCTCTTGCCGTCCCCGAGCGCCAGTGCCCGGTAGAGGATGAGTCTGACTGAAGGGATAGCTGGAACAACTGCTTAACCGTACGTACTGCATTACGGGCTACCCAAATAGGAACTGACTATTCAGGGCTGGGATCCTGAGGTGAACAAGGGCTGCGTTATTGACGGGTGCCTCCATTTGGTTTGTGTAACCGTAAGCTGACCACCCTGCCGACAGTTGCAGCTGTGCTAACTATGCTAGAATCGTGCTATCTGCAACCCATCGACCTCTGGGAAGCCTGGTGAGGAATGCTTCCCCGAGTGCAATGAACCGAGGGATCTTCCCACGCGTAGTCGGTTCAAGGAAAAGGGCTGCTAATCGTCTCATGGACGGGGCAACGGTGACCGCGTTCCGGGGCCACAGACGTCTTGTTCTCGCTGTGCATGTGCTCTCTATTTCAGTGATATGAACGGATACATAGAGAATGAAGGCTATGGCTTCGGTATCGTGCATTCCATTCGTGTGGTGATGAAATTGTGGTAAAGGTGGGTCGCGATTGCCCTACGTGACTCTGGCCACCGCAGTGCCTTCCCTTGGATCTACTGCTTCACTTAAGGCAGTTGCGCCTCTTTGAGCTCGCTACTTCGTTTTCTGGTAGTCGCACCTTCGCTTTGAAGACCCCGGCGCACTGCGCCTGCTAATCGTGGTGAGTCTCAACCTGGCGGTACCAAGTGCACAACTCGTCCAACTGTCCATTACACCACCCCAAACGCATCAGTCCCAGTGGGCACCAGGCGGAGATAATTATCGCTCTTCAATAGCTACTCAGCTTTCCGTCTATTACCTGAAAGAATACCACTGGTATCCGTACGATCACATCATTGCTGGGGCACAATATTTCTGCGTGATCCAGGTCAGTACATCATCAAGGCCCTGTCACACTCTCTAATTACACACAGCTTGATCGCGACGCCATGAAGTTCTCCGTGACCGTCGCCTTTGCCTTAGCCACCTCGGCTGCCAGGATATCATTCCCGCAGATCGGGCCGGATCCTACCGTGTGTTCGGCGGCCACGGTTAAGAAGTGTGATGACAACCTCAATAAGTGTCTCTTAGTAAGTTCCTCATGATCTTAAGAGTGTACCGCGCTTATATATCAGGCATGGCACACTCCCCGGACCGAGCTTGTCTGCCCGTGGGCTGACTGCCGCTCGCAGGTCTGTCTGGTGGGTAAACTCGGACGTATCGGAGCTGTGTTGATGAGGACAGGTTAAGAACCACTGCGGCGACTGCCACTGGGTCTGCAACTTGAACTCGGTCATTGATCCGCAGATTGCGGAGGCTTTCCCGGATTGCGAGAAGGCCATGGCAAATCCTCCGAAGCCGCCGTCGACCGTTTGAGCGGTGGCAGCTGACATTAAGATGACACCGGTGGTGAGAGCCTAGATGTATCGTGGATTTACGGTAAATGGTCTCCCAATGACGATGTCCTGAACTGTCAAGACACATATTTAAATGATAATATAGGAAGTGGCTCACACTCTTATGTGGCCAGGTAATTGTGATTATGCTTGTGGCTAGGATTGCGCGCAATAGATCTAGGGGCATGGGTCTAGGTCACAGGAGGTGAGCGGTATTAATGGTTAGGAAGCCCAGTTTGAAGTCGCCCAGGGGGTGCTGGGCCGGGTGTACGAGCACGGCTAATATCAAGCCGAAAGAGCTGCAAGGGCAGTACTGCTAGGGGTGCCTAGCATTTCGACTGATCAAGAGAGGGCGAATTCAAAAGGCACGGAAACGATGCATTCTATTCACTACCTACCCCTTCCAAACCGGCGGCCCGGGCATGACGTACTCCGTTGGACTGCCATTGTCAGCTCGCTCAACCGCAAAGAAAGGAACACTTACATCGGCCAGTACAAATTGATCTTTAAGCCAGGATCCGCGGGCTTGTATGCGCCGGGGAAAGCAACCTTGGGCCCGGGATTCCCGTTTCCGCCGCCAGCGACCTTGACCTGGGCACATGCGATATAAATCTGCGCACCGCCCTCCGATCCGGCCCCATGAAGCGCCGTGTGCTCCACGCGCAGGAGATAGTCGCCGCTGGGGAGCGACGCGGGAATGCGTACGCTCACGCTTGTGGCATCTGCAAATCAGCTGTGTCCAACGTATCTGATAGGAAAGGTGGGCAACCCACCCGTCGACGGCCACACCAGCCCCTTCTCGGTTACTTTGGGCGGATCGCCCCCGATCTTGAACCACACCGGGCCGCTACCATCGAACTTGCTGATATCGACGCCTGCTGGTGCCTTTGCCATGTAGAACTGCAGTGGGCCAGGGTGGCCGACTTTGGGTTCTACGCCGAATTTGACGACGGAGCCGGCGGTGACGGGTGCGGTCTCCGTGGGCGTTGTCCAGTTCGGGTCGACGTTGCAGCGCATGTCGGGCGACATTACGTCGGTTACGCCGCCGTGCGAGAAGCGCCCTTTGATCATCCGGACATATTGGTATTCCTTGGAGCCTTGGAAGCTGGGGAAGTTGTAGTGCGCCGCCACGAGCGGGGCCAGGAGGAGGAGCTTCATGGTTGGAGGTGGTGATGGGTGGGGTGAGGCACGAGGGCCGGCGGGCTTATGATCATGGCATTTAAAGGGCTACAGACCCATTTTTGGGCGGGAGGGCGGCGACTGCAGGATTAGGCTAAGGGCTCGTCGCGTGTCGTGGGGATATTGGGGCAATATATCGGTAACGGGTGAGTGGTGGAAAGTCTCTGAGGCATGTTTGACGTGCTTGTTGGTGGAAGTTGGGCAGAACTGCAATGATGCAGGTCAAAGATATAGAATGGAGGGTGTTAATGCCGCGGGGAGGGTTGGGGATGCTGGTGAGGCTGTGGGCGCGTGGTTGGCGTTGGTGTTGCACGAGGCCAATCCGTCTGAGCCTAGCTCCGGAGAATTGCATCCAGGGCGATATGAGAGCAGCTGCCATTTCCGTTCCATTACATCACTTCCAACCCCGGCATCCCTCTCCATGCCACTATTCCCACTTCTACACCACGATCCATGAAGATCTCAAGAACATCCGCCACAAGGCTGTCCGCTTCCCGATCCAGCAAGCGCCTTGGCGCTACCCCAGTAACGCCATGTTTACCTACACTCCACCACGGCGCGGGGTGTTCAAGATCGCGACTCCCACCCCGCCGCCCACAATGGAAGTCTCCAAAGTGCACAAATGTGCGTCCTCCCACCCAGTAGCAGCTTAAACTAACCATCCAGGCCTCCAGCCGCCTCTCCCCTCTCCCTGTGGGACCTACCTCGCCCTCCTCACGCCCACCCACCTCGAGTTGCGCTCAACCCTCACAACCGCCCTCCTCCGCCGCATTCCCGCCCCGCCCAAACCCCACTCCCTCTCCTGGTCTCCGAAAGGACTACACATTCTGATCGCAAGCGCAACAGAAGCGCACACCTATTCCCTCCCCGACCCCTCCTTCACCTCAACCATATCAAATGGCACGGGCTCCATGGGGCCCCTTGTCCACGCCCACTTCGGCCCGGATCCCTCCTCCCTCCTCCTCTACTCCGACTTCAGCTCGCGCGTCGTAGCCTGGTCCCTCCCCTCGGGCCGCAGCGTCGAAATCCGCGATCCGAAGTTCGCATCCTCCCGGGGAAGCGGCTTCGCGCCCGACGGGACCTTCGCACTACTCGGGCGGCACGGCGCGACCGACGTGCTGTCCCTCCACACGCCGGCTAGCTACGCGCTTCTCCGCGCGGTCCCGCTCCAGTCCGTCGACGCGCAGGGCCTGACTTGGTCGCGGGACGGCCGCTGGCTCGCGGTGTGGGAAGCGCCCGGAGTCGGTTTCCGCGTATACGTGTACACAGCAGGCGGCGAGCTATACCGCATTTTCAGCGGTGAGACAGGCGAGGAATGGGTGGGCCTGGGCGTGCGCAGCGTGGAGTGGGCGCCGGGGGGTGCGTATTTCGCGGTCGGGGGATGGGATGGGCGGGTTACGCTGCTGAATACGCGGACGGTGAGTTGTGCGCCGCTTTTGACAGCGGATAGAATCTAACGGCACAGTTCTCCCCGACCATCGTCCTCGCCCACACGCCCCAGATCCACCTCCCCACCGTGCCCGTGCACTCTGAAATAGCGACCGCGGCATCGCGGTCCTACGCCCCTGCCCCGCAGCCTGTGACTCCGCCTGCCCCGCCTGCGCCTAAGAGCGGGATTAGCATCCTCGCCTTCGCGCCGCGCGGCACGTACCTCGCGACGCGGTCCGATGCCGCACCTACCGTGGTATGGATATGGGATTTGGGGCGTCTGGCTCCCGCCGCTGTGCTTTTGCAGCATAGTCCGGTGCGTGCGCTGGCGTGGCATGCGGCGCGGGATGTGTTACTTGTGACGTGTGCGCAGGACGAGCCGGTGGTGTATACGTGGATGCCGGGAGACGGGCCGGGCGTGCTGCCTGTCCCGTTGGGGAGGCGGCAGGTAGATGCTAAGTGGGTACTGGGGACGGGGGACGGGAAACTGGCGATTGTGGTTGGGGATGGAGTTGGGGGGTGTGTGGTTTGGCCGGAGGGCAGGGAGGTGGTGGTTGATTTTCCCCCCGTAGAAGGGGAGGAGGGGGAGAGTAGTGATGATAGCCTGTATGAGATTCTTACTGGCAGGCAGAGTCCGAGACGGAGGGCGGCGGGGGATGGAGATGATGGAAGGACGGAGGCACTGTTGCTTGAGGTGGAGGATGATACGGGCGTGGTGGAGGATACGTTTGTGGGGAAGGCGAGGTGATGCGAGATACCCCCTTTGCTCTTGGATAGAGCAGAATCTAATGCCGTTTGCGCGTGACTCTGCGTAAGCTCATTATTGACTTGACCCCGCTCCACTCATGAAAATACTGCGCTATGGGATGGAACAGAATCCAACGCCGTTGCTTGCCCTATCGTGTCATGAAGTCATTATTCTCGCCTTAAGGGCGCATTAATCATGATAATACTGCCTCAACCCCCAATCAATACCCCCAAACCGGCGGCACCGGTCCATCATACGTATGCGTCGCCAGCCCATCAAGAGCAACACACTCAGCCCCAGATGCATTGCCCGCCCTGACGGCCCACAACGCCCAAGCGCCATCATCATCTTTACACGATACCACGCCGCCGCTCGAACCGCTCGCGTCGCCCGCGCTCGGATCAGCGAACTTCCACACGCCCGTCGGGGCGCTGCAGTCGTAAAATGTCATGTCGGCGGAGGAGGCATCGCCGCAGACCGTCGCAGTGGCATTGTCAGCGGACAGCGCTGTCCACGTCCAGCCTACACTGGGAGGGAGGGCGCCAGCGGGCAGGACGTGGCTGTGCGGCGCTGTTATGGTGAGCCGGCCGTCTTGCGCAACGTACAAGGCCTGGCCACCAGGGACGAGGGTAATCTGGTGAGTTAGCGGGAGAACACGTGGAGGGCGAGGGGACACATACGGGTTGAACTACACCGCCAAAGGCCATTTGAGTGCCATTGGGACAGGGCGTGTCGGGGGATGTGAGGGGGCAGGTGCCGTTGACGCGGGCTTGGAAGAGATGTAGGTTGTTCACGCGCAGGCCGTTGAAGACGGGTTTGTCGAGAGCGTAGGCGGTTAATGTGTAAGGCGCTTGTGGGACATCTGAGCGGGCGGTGGGGAGGGCGGAGACGAGGGGGATGAGGGCGGGGAGGAAGGTTGATGGCCTCATTTTGCAGATGCTGTGGTGTGTGAAGTGGAGGAGGAGGGGAAGGAGGAGGGGAAGGAGGAGAAGGTTCGTAGGGAGATTTGATATCTGCTGGTAATAAGAGGCGAGGCTTCTTGTTTATGCTGGACCGGGCTTTGGAGTGAAGAAGCTGCGACAAGCTGCAGGTACCCGGGTTAATATACGCGTTTGCAAGCCCTATCTACCCGAAATACGCCCGGTGAGGAGTCTGCGGCACGGCGGACTCATCTCGTTGCAGCGAAGATCCGCCTTCGTAGGGTAGGACGAACGGGATGGACATCTTGATATGTGGGCTAGTAGGTAATGACGTCGGGTGTGGTCCTGTGCCCAGCTGGTTGATTGGCTCAGGGATTTCGCAGGTAGGGGAGACTGGTTTCCGTGGCTGTTGTCATTGTGGGGGAGGTTGGACGGCTTTGCCTTCGTTAGGCTTGAACGTTGCCGATTGCTCGGGAAGTGCGTTTCGAGATGTGGCGCTTGGTGGTGAGAAGCTGCAGGAAGGTGGCATCATCTCGGCTGCATGAAGGTGCATCACTTGCAGCTGCATGAAGATCTCATCTCCTCGACCGACTCCAGACTGCGAGCAAGCGACTTCAACGGTAGGAAGGATCAAGCTCCAGAAATGGGTATATGAGATGACGTTGGGGAGATGCTGATAGCGAGAATGTCGCGTTGTACAGCTTCATCTGGATATGTTGCAGGTTCCGGTCCTTGACGTCGACGTCGACGTCGATCGCCTGGGGGGGAAGGATCGGCCGTTTCACTGTTGAACACGCATCGGGTAGGAGAGACCCCGCCAGGAAGTGGCAAAGGTATCACGAAGGCGGGAGCCGACATCTTCGATCGCCGTCGTCGGCCATTCTACACTCCCATGCCGACCAGGCGAATGCGTATCATTGAAGGGCACAGTTGCAAGTTCAAGAAGCAGAATCACCAGAAGCATAGAATATCTGTAAAGACATGCACGTAGAGCTTTCCAGTCCACGTTGCACTGTGCAACCCATCCTCCTCACTCTTCCTCAACCAGCCCGCATCAAGCGAACACAGCAATGAAAAGAAAGGCAGACCATCAAAAATTATGCCAGTGAGGCCCCCGAAGGAGACTCATACCAACACCTCTCCACGCTGTGCAATGCAGGAGGTCCTGGCAAGCTTCCGCATTCTTGAGCGCGGATAGCTCCAACAAGGTAAGTATGAAGAAAAGAAGAAGAGGAGGAGGGGAGGAAGATGGCGGTATATATACCCTCCAGAGGCTGGGGCTTGGCGGTGGCCTGGTGGGCCGTAATATCTTTGTTCCAGATGCTCTAACCTACTCGCCCGATCCGCTTTCCGCGGGAAAGCCATCAGCCACATTCTCAAGCCACCATAAGCCGCACATCAGCCACGCACCGCCTCTCCACCACTTTTTTTGCATCGCGACCTTCTTGTCTCAACTTCAATACCTCAGCATTGCAACCTCGCAAGATCACCACTTACTCTTCCTCTTTCCCACTCTCGCACCCCAACGCCAGCTTCAACCATTCTCGCCCGCACTCTCCGCCCTCGCGGGGTCTCCCCGAGCCTCTGTCTCTCCCGTAAAATGGCTACCACCTCGCCTGCCACAATGCCGAAACTCCATGGCCGCGCCTTCTACGAGAGCCTCGGCTCGCCGAAAGTCGTTCTCGCGCCCATGGTAGATCAATCCGAATACGTACGTCTTCCCACCCCTTTCACCTGTCCCCTCTGACTTACCTAGCAAAGGCCTGGCGCCGTCTGACCCGCTCCTTCTTCCCGCCCGATCAGCAACGGGCGCTTCTCGCCTACACGCCTATGTTTCACGCGCGCCTCTTTGCCGACTCGCCGCAGTATCGCGCGCAGATGTTCCAACCGCTCAAAGGCGCCATACCCTCCCCGCCGGATCCAGTGTGGCAGACGGCCAACAATGCCGACCCGCACCTCGACGGCAACCCTGCCACCGATCGCCCGCTCTTCGTCCAATTCTGTGCCAATGACCCAGACGTGCTCCTCGAAGCTGCGCGCCACGTCCAGCCCTACTGTGATGCCGTTGACCTGAACCTTGGCTGTCCGCAGGGCATCGCGCGCAAGGGGCACTACGGCGCCTTCCTACAGGAGGACCAGGACCTGATCTTCCGGCTCGTCAACCGCCTGCACACGGGTCTCGACATCCCTGTAACAGCGAAGATGCGTGTCCTCGACTCCCGTGAAGCGACGCTTGCATACGCACGCAACCTCCTCGCCGCCGGCGCCTCTATCATCACCGTCCACGGCCGCCAGCGCCACCAGAAGGGCCACGCGACGGGCTTGGCCGACTGGACCGCTATCCGCCACCTGCGCAACAACCTCCCGCCCGACACTGTCATATTTGCCAACGGGAACATCCTGCAGCACGCTGATATCGCGCGCTGCCTTGCTGCTACGGGCGCCGACGCTGTCATGTGCGCCGAGGGCAACCTGCACGACCCCGCTATTTTCACTCCGCCGCCCACGGTAGCCAGCCGAGAATACTGGATCGGTCGCTCCGGGCGCGGCGGCTGGCGCATGGACGCCGTGATGCGGCGCTACCTGGACATCATCCACACGGAGGTCCTCGGCGAGCCGGCGCCCGAGCGCGGGCCGCTCTTCCTCCCCTCCGACCCTATCGATGCTTGGGCCGATCCCCCTACGCCTCCGGCCGAGGACGTCGAGCCACCGCAGAAGAAGCGCAGGCGTGGCGGTGGGGATAAGGGCCGAGTCCGGGAGCCGAATCTCGGCGCGTTGCAGCCGCATCTGTTCGATTTGCTGCGTCCGCTGATCTCGGCGAGGACACATGTGCGCGATGCGTTGGCAAGGTGTAAGGGGGGTGATATTGTGGGGTATGAGGGGGTGTTGCGGTTAGTGGAGGAAGTTACGAGGGAGGCGATGCTGGAGGAGGAGAAGGAGGCTGCTGCCAATGCTGCGAGGGCCGAGTCTCCGGAGCAAGACGGCGAGATCATGGATGATACGCGCTCCTCGGCTGGGGCGATTGCGCGCTGTAAGCGACCGTTTTGGGTGTGTCAGCCGTATATCCGCCCGCTGCCTGAGGAGGCGTTTGCGAAGGGTGCGTTGGCGTTGACGAAGAAGGAGAAGGAGAAGTTGGCAAAGGAGGAGGAAAAGCTGACGAAGGAGGAAGCGAAGCAGCCAGTGAAGGTGGTGGAGGAGGTTGTCGCCTGTGAGACGCTGGGCGGCAAGGCTACGGGCATCAATACCGAGGCAGCGGTGTGCGGATGAAAGATAGGTCTATGACTATCCAGGATCGAACTTCTATAAACACAAAAGAATCAGGACACCACCATCCACCGCCGCTCTAACATACATAAACACCCCATCTAAACCACAAGCTTGTGCCCATGGTACTTCCACCCCGTCTCCGCCATCGCGCTCCGCACCTCCTCCAGCTTACGCTCGGGGAAATCCTCCAGCGACACAGCATACGTCGCCACCGAATGCGCAACCAGCCGGCTATTAATAACCCACGCCGTAACATTCACGTTCCCCACATCATCGCACAGCTGGTGGTAGCACGGATCATACCAGTCGCCCGCCCGCCCACCAAACGCCTTCTCCTCCTCGTCCGTCTTGATCCCCTCCGCACCCGTCGCGATACCACCCCCAGGGATGCCGTTCCGAATGAACCCATCATAGTCGCTCCGCCCATCAAACGGGATATACGTCCAGTTCAACCCCCGGCGCTCATACCAGCTCGTGTACAAATCGCGCAGCGCCTGGCTACCCTTTGGATTCACCTTGTCGCGCGCATCATACACCTGGAAGGCGTAGTTCGGGCTCCCAAGCATGTCGTAGTCCATAAACAGGCGAATCTTGACGTTCTCCTTCGCCGGAAGCTGCGCAACGTAATAATCCGACCCGAGCAAGCCCTCTTCCTCGCCCGCCCACCACGCAAAGCGGACGCAATTCTTAACCCCGAATTTCGTAAGCTGCTTCGCGACCTCAAGCAGGGTCAGACTGCCCGACCCATCATCGTTAATCCCCGGTCCCGCCTCAACGCTATCCGAGTGCGCGCCGAGCATGACGCAATTATCTTGATCGCCCCCCGCGGTCTGCGCGATCACATTCGTCGTGCTAATGGACACAACCTCGGCGTCAATGTACGCGATCGCATCTACGCTCTCTCCACTCTTCAGCGCGTCGATAAACGGCGCTGCCTCCTCGCTCGACACGCCGAACGTCGCGATGTGATCCGGCGACGGCGTGCCCAGCGTGCCCGACACGCCACCGGGCTCGTTATTGTACACGACGGCGGCGCGTGCACCTGCCTGCCCTGCGAGTGCCGACTTCGTGCCGAAGGGGCAGGTACCGCGTTGGATGAGGGCGATAGCGCCAGCCACGGAGGAGGGGTAGTCAACGGCGTCGCAGCCGTCGTCAGCGACGAGGACGAGAGGTCCGTAGACCGGCTCTTTGTTTGCAGTAGCGGGAGTGAGACCCATGGGCTGCGCCGTCGCCGGGACGGAGTGCCCGAGGACGAGGCGCGACTCGAAAACATTCCCGCTGACGGCGGGGAAGGACTGGTTCGAAAGCTTGTAGTAGTTACCCAGCGCAGCGAGAGACGAGTAGATGTACTCGATGGTGCCGATGTGACCTGTGGCGGTTAGTAGGTGAGAGGGAGGGGAGGAGCGAGGGCGACGTGCCTTCGCTGCCGATCACGCGCGTCGGGTGGTTGTACTCGTCCTCACTGAGCTGTGCGATGGCGTACAGCTTCTCCGCGCGAGCGAGCAGCGCATCGCCTTTGATGAGGGCCTGCAGCTTCTCGGAGTCGACGAGCGGGAGCTTGCCGTTGATATCGCCGACATCGGTGCCACTCCCCGCCGTGCTATCGATAGGGACCTGGAAGGGGGTGCGCAGAGCCGCGGCGGTGGCGGCGAGGAGAATGGGTTTAGAGAGGATCATGACTGGATAGAAATGGGTTCACTCCACGGCAGAGTGAGGGATGGAAGTGAAGTTCGGATGAGAGCAATGCATGGAGGCGAAGCTCAAGGCAGCAGATGCTATCGCGTGACGCCCGTGGCTGATGGCGCAGGACCGCCAGGGTTGCTAGGCCGACGGGTGGCGGGCAGGGGTGGGCTATAGGCTTATGGTGCCTGCCAAGAGTGGCTGGGGGTGCTGGATTGGGAAGCTCATGATGGTGAGGTTGAGACAGCGGCGGCTGTGGTGCTACGGATGTACAGGTAGTAATGGCTTCTGGTCTGTCTGTCATATCCAAAGATGGGTCTCGAGTACATCCGTACTCCGTAGTGCGGGCTTGCCTCTTCTCGATGGTATACGGTACGGTACATTGTAGCTGAGACTGACTCCCATCTGGCATTGATCTGACCGACCCGAGGATCTGAGTCGTGGGAGTCTTTGTTGTACATCAATTCTTGACCCGAGGAAGAGACAGCGTGGCTACTCGGCTTCGACAGCGCACCACATCGGCTTGGTGCATCGGTTTGCTGCATCGGCCGCTTAACCTGAACTGGCCCTGTCCATATGCCACTACCCGCTCGAAGCGAGTCCTTGTATCTCCGTGGCCAGAGTTCTGATGGACGAATACGGGTATGGAGACATACGAACTATTCAAGGGCCACGATATCGTATTGAGGCTTACCGAAGGCCAGGTGCTGAAGGCACATTCCGGCTTTGAATGGCTGCTCCAGTCTCAAAGTATGACTTCCATCCTCGACACATGCCCCTCCAATCACAGGCCGCATCCTCAACCTCACCTCCCCCGCACTTTCACCTCCGACATCGCAACTGACGGCACAAGCTTGCACATCGTGAAGCTTTCTGTCAATCGTGAGTTCGAGCCACATACCATGGTAGGCTCCTGAGTGAAGCCTCCGTCCCGCTGTCACTGTACCATGACTGATCCTCACCATCTCGGTTCCTGTGCAAACTGTCCTGGCGACCTTCGTATCGAGCTGCATGAGCGTGGGGCACGTTTTGCACTAGCTCTCTCTGTCAGATAGCCATCATAGTACCCACTCCGTCGTCCTTACGTTCCAACTCAACATCCTCTAATTGTGCCCTCAATTCACCGCAAGAATGGCTGTACCTTCAACGCACCCCCCAAACCTCGTGCCTTCTCACGTCCTTCACCGTACACTCCACCACACGCCCCCAGTCGTAACCCACGCCTCGGGGTCATACATAACCCTCTCGAACGGGCAGACATTCCTCGACGCCACTACCGGTGCAGCAGTCGCCTGTCTCGGTCATGGCAACGCCCGCGTCCGGGCCGCCATAAACAAGCAGTTAGACAGCGTAGCCTACTGTCACAGTCTCTTCTTCGGGACGTCTGCTGCAGAAGAGCTCTGTGCCGAGCTTGCTGTCGGAACAGGGGGCAAGATGACCCGAGCGTTGATCGTGAGCTCCGGTACAGGTTCCGTCCGCGTCATGATGCTCGCGTCGTAACTCTTCATTCAGGCTCCGAAGCAACCGAAGCTGCCCTCAAGCTCGCCCGCCAATACCACCTCGAGAAGCCCAATCCCGAGTCCTCGCGCACACTTTTCATCAGCCGCGACGGCTCCTACCACGGCAACACCCTCGGAGCGCTCGGAGCAAGCGGCCACGCTGGTCGGCGCGCCATCTACGAGCCGCTGCTCGCGCCCGGAGCGCGCGTCTCGGCGTGTAATGCGTACCGCGGGCGACGGGAGGGCGAGAGCGATGGAGAATATGTCGCGCGATTGGCAGCAGAACTGGATGCAAAGTTCAAGGAGCTCGGCGAGGGGAGGGTGTGTGCATTCGTGGCGGAGACGGTGGTGGGAGCGGTGAGTTACCCTTCTATGCTCCTGTCTTGTTGCTCAACGAGGTACTAACGCCAATCAGGCCCTCGGCTGCGTTCCTCCCGTGCCTGGATACTTTCCCGCTATTGCTGCCGTGGTCCGCAAGCACGGCGCATTGCTCATCCTCGACGAAGTCATGAGCGGCATGGGGCGGTGCGGCACGCTGCACGCGTGGCAAGCCGAGGGTGTTGTCCCGGATATCCAAACAATTGGCAAGGGGCTCGGAGGCGGGTACGCTCCCGTGGCGGGCGTGTTGGTCAATCGTTCCGTCGTCGACGTGCTGACTGCGGGCACGGGGGTGTTTGTGCATGGGCAAACATACCAGGCGCATCCCATGGCGTGTGCGGCAGCCCTGGAGGTGCAAAGAATTGTGAGAGAGGAGAATTTAGTGGCGAATGTAGCGCGACTGGGAGAGGGGATGGGCCAGCGGCTGCGGGATAAGCTCGCAGATTGTCGGTATGTGGGGGATGTGCGGGGAAGGGGTTTCTTCTGGGGGGTTAATCTTCCTCGTCCTCCACAGAACTTAACATGAGCTGACAAGCGCAGATTGAGCTTGTCAAGGACAAGACGACCAAGGAACCGTTTGACCCGGCACTGAAGATTGCCATGCGCATCCACGAGAAAGGTGAGTTGATACCTACCAATTCGAGAGCCATGCCAATGCCCCAGGCATGGAGCCCGAGTACAGCATCTCAGTCTACCCCGGTACTGGCACAGCCAACGGACACACAGGCGACCACGTCCTGCTGGCGCCGGCATTCAACATTACACAGGCAGAGATGGAGCACACAGTGGACCTGGCGGCGCGAGTGGTGCTAGAATTCTTCACGGCGCTGGAATAGCCGACAGCGTCGAACGATGGACGTTGGACGACGAGTGGAACGCAGGATCGTGTTATGTGGAACGCCTAGCAGTATTTCAGTCTCGGAATGCAATTGAAGACAGTGCGAGACATATTGCCACTGTCCGTGGACACAGTGATCTCAGCTCCTGTCATGTCGGTACAATGTCTTCGGCGTAAGCCCATTCTCGCTCTCGGCCTCGAGTCTCTCGCTGCTAGCCCCGGCCGAGAGCCGTGACCGTCGACACAGGTAAGGTGCCCGAAACAATGTGGCGCCTTGAGCGTCCTTCGACCGAGCGTCCTTCGACCGAGCGCGTGGTCGCTCTGCAATCAAGTAGATTAAGCAAGCAGCTAGACGAGGTTCATGGACAACGGGTGGGGTTCTGGGTGCAACATTCTGGCACCTTGCTTCTAGCGGAGCGCAGCATAAGAAGTCAGTCCGGGGGCTGGACTTGGTGAGCCTAATATGGGAAGAGGGACGAGTTCGGGGAGGGGAGACTGGGAAAGGGCCGTGCATTGCAGGTTTCGCCGCGGTTGTTTCAAGGCTATAGCGGAGTCCAGTAATGGCACCGGCATTTGCAGCGAACGAGGGCGGGGGATCGTCGAGTGCCTCGAGGGTTACTGTACTGGACTGGGGGACATTTTTTTTCCTTCTTGTGGGAAGGGTATGGTCGTGATGGCGGAAAGGGCGGGAGGGACTCATCAGTAGGGGAGGAGATGTTGCGGGGATGGTTGAGCATAAAGGGAGCGATGGGATTGACGGAGTCGAGAGAGGGCAGATTCGTACTGTATTGCGTGAGAGTGGAGCTACATGATACTTAATACACAGAGCGGACTCGACTCGCACCGCATTGTACCATTATTGTACGTTCTGCATTTACCAGAGCAGAGAGGCTAGAAGGACGGGAGATGAGTTGATGAAGACGCTCGGGACGACAGTAGGCCAAGACGTGGCGCACGTCCGCTTGCTGCAACCGCGCTTAAGATGGTTGGGCGAGTGGCGACTAGCGATGAAGGCGATGAGGGCGATGAGGGGCGACGAAGAGATGAAGTCGAACTGGAGTGACGAAACGTGAGGAGACGGGGCATCTTGGATAGGTAGACGTTGATAGTTTGGAGGAATAAGACGCCGTGATGCCGTAGAACCGGCGGAAGCGGCGCTGGTGGCCAGACCGAGGTGTAGGGTGGGGCGTCGCTTTCCCTCTGCTCAGCCATGTATGTCACGATGAAGGCGGCAAGGTTACTACTGTACAGTAGGTAGGGAGAAGTGGGATGCATCTGAAGCGAAGAGGAGAAAACGCTGCATCACGCGTCGAAACGAGCCTCTTCTTGTTTGAAGCCGCTCGAAGGCCATTCGAAGCGAGCCCACTTCCTTATTTCAACTAGCATCAAGAACGCTTTTTGAACAAAGTGGTACGCTACGTAACTGGGCACGTTGCGACAACATGGCGATAACGTCCCCATGGTCGGCGAGCATCAAAGTCCGACGTCTCGCGGACTATTTATTGGGACAATGGCAGTAGAATCGAATTCGAGCATCGAAAAAAATTCGCGGATAGTGTCTCAGCCTCCGAGAAGATGAAATACTACGATCCAGCGAGCATCCTCGCCACCAGCAACCAGCACCTTTCGAATGGGGAGTGACGTCCGCATCTACGTCCATCTTAAGCACAAGCAGACAGTATGCCAAACGGGCGGATTCAATTCACTCTGATGCTGTGGCCAGATCCATAGCAATAGAAGATTGAAAGGTGTCGACTTCTCTACAAAGTACGGTACAGTACTCCGTAGACTCCAGTCTTCGTCACCCGCTTCCAAACCCTTCTAGTAGTCAGGCTCGCTCGCCTGCCCTTGGTGAGACGCTTCACCGGAGCAACTTCAGCGCTGCCAGTTCTCGATCCCTCTCTCGTCACTGTTCTGCTTCGAAATCTAATCAGCACTAATCCGTACATTGCTTCGGTCCTGTCTAGCCGCATATCCCGACGTCTGTTCGACATTCAGCATTCAACATTCAATACGTACCCGTACCCGTACATCCCGACATAAAGATCTTCGCTCTACTACGGTACCATCCAGCTTCGCTTTCCCCTCATTCAACGCCATTCGTACCGTGGTACATATCCCCCAAGTGCCATCCCTCCCCCCCCCTCCCCCAATCCCCCCCCATCCCGCCTCCTCCTTCTTCCCCACTCATTCGTCTTCGTTTCTCGGCGGTGCTTCCCGGGGTGTGTGCGCAGGCGTCAAGCGCAAAGAACAACACTTTTTGACTTGACTCTGCCGCGCTGCGCTCCATCCACTTCCTCCACTTCCTTCAACCTGCTCCCCGCTCAGAACACCTCTTCCTCTTTCCTCCAAACCACCCTGAAAATTCTTGCTTCCGCTCTTCGTAGCGACGAAACCTGCACCGCAACCTAAAGTCTGCTCTCGTCCCTTCACCAACCCACCCTTTTCCTCATCTCGCACGATACCCAACGCTTTCACCCGGTTCATTCTCAATCCACCTCACCCCGGCTCTCAAGTCGTCAGCTCTCCCCCATCTGCAGCCTCCTCGTCCCTTGCTCTGCAGATTTCGTCCCCCCCCCCCCGCAACAACTCTGCTTCTGTCACCTTTGCTTCGGGCTAAGACAAACACTGTCCACATCGTCAAACCATTCATCGTCCCAAAATACGCGTCAAGGACGTGCGCTCAGCCAGCAGTCCTCCCCACTGGCGCCGTCTGCACAGGCTGAGCGTGTCTCTTGGAAGGTGACGGAAGCCGAAGATCCGCACCCGCTCGACACAACGTGGGAACACCCTCGAGCAACCGACGCAACCATCAACACGCACCTTCTTCACCTGCTCTCGTCTGATATGAACACCTAGCGTCCCCACTCCACCGCCGACAATCGATATCTTCGACAGTCGAATAATCGATCATCAGCTTCAACCTTAGCCATGTCGGCTTCCTCTGCGGCTGCTGCCGTCCTGCCACACCCGAACAACTACAATTACCAATTTGACCCTCACCACAACGACCAGCTGCCTCACTCGCACATTCACCCGCCGGCAACCCGCCAAACCCGGGCGCACTACGCTGCCAACGGGGCCAACGGGTATTCTGCGTCCGCGACCGATGTCGCCCGTACTGCAGCCACGAGTCGACTGCCCACTCACTTGAACGCTCCTGCTACCACCTCCACTGACCTCGACACCCGCACATCATCGACTTCTGACATGTCGCGCCGCCGCCCTGTGGATTGGAACCAGTTTTACAAGAACGGCGTTCCGACAGAGGTCATCGTCATCGCCGACACGCCTCCACGAGAGCAAGCCCCCTCAAACACGATGACCCGCCATACCGATAAGAAGCGCCGGACCAACGGGCAAACATTCGATCCAGTGTATCAGCAAACGTACTCGACGACGCAGACGCCGGCCTACTACGGGACCTCTTCATCGAATAACACCGCGTCGACGGATCGTACAACGGCCGCCTACAACACGTCCGCTGCGACGTCGCTCGCCTCGCAAGCTGGCAACGTACGTCCGCTCGACACGACGGCCGTTGGACAAAAGCGCAAGCGCACACGAGCCGCTGTTGCTGCCGAGGAGACTGAGGCAGCGAAGGGCCGCGGCGAACTGTCGCCATTCAGCTCGTACGTGCCGCCGCCCCGCCCGCCGATCAAGGCCCGCGACGTGCATGTCGACATTGTGCCGGATGTAAGTCTTTTCAGCTCTGTGCAAGGAGACTGCTAATTTGTCAGCGTTCGAGCCGTAAAGACCAGAAGGTCGATGACGACGATGGACACTACAACGTGCAGCCGAACACTGATCTGACTGAGCGCTGTAAGTCATGATTCTTCCTCTTCCCGTTATACCTCCCACTTTCTTCCTCCTATTCCCACCCCACCCGCGCTTTTCGACTTCTTTCCATACCCTCTTCACCGCTGACCGTCAGATAAAATTACGCGCCTCCTCGGGCAGGGCACTTTTGGCAAGGTCGTCGAGGCCTATGACCGCGTTAACCGCACCAACTGCGCGATCAAGATCATTCGCTCAGTGCAAAAGTATCGCGATGCGTCTCGTATTGAACTGCGTGTTCTGGCCACGCTGGCCGAAAACGACCGTGAAAATGTCAACCGCTGCATTCATCTGCGGGAGTGCTTCGATTTCAGAAATCACATCTGCATCGTCACGGACCTGTACGGTCAGAGCGTGTTCGACTTTCTGAAGGGCAACCAGTTCACACCGTTCCCAAACTCGCACATTCAGCTGTTTGCGCGGCAGCTTTTGACGAGTGTGGCCTGTAAGTTGCTTGGCCGCTTGAAGAACTAGCTGACAGCGTAGTCCTCCACGACCTTAACCTCATTCATACGGACTTGAAGCCGGAGAACATCCTGCTGGTCGATAATTCGTACCAGACGTTCACATACGGTCGTACGATTCCGTCATCATCGACCGCCACGTCGCGCACGTCGCGCCACCGCAAGGTCTTGCTCAAGCCCGAGATTCGTCTTATCGACTTCGGCTCGGCGACCTTTAACGACGAGTACCACTCGTCTGTCGTGTCGACTCGTCACTACCGGGCCCCGGAGATCATACTCAATCTGGGCTGGAGCTTCCCGTGCGATATTTGGAGTATCGGCTGCATTCTCGTCGAGTTCTTCACGGGTGACGCGCTGTTCCAGACGCACGACAACCTCGAGCATCTGGCCATGATGGAGGCCGTCTGCGAATCGAAGCTTGACCGCGACCTGGTTACGACCGTGCTATCCCGTGAGCGCGGCTCGTCGTCCAAGAATCCAGCTGCACAGTACGTTGCCAATCGTCGTCCGTTTGATCGAAACTGATCATCTAGGTACTTCAAATTTCGTGAGAAGAAACTCGACTACCCGAACACAGACACAACAAAGGCGTCGCGGAAGTATGTGCGTGCGATGAAGAAGCTCACCGTAGGTCGACTCCAGCCACTCTGTCCGGTGCTAATTGCCCAGGAAACCATCCCGCCCACAAACGAGTTCAATAGGCAGTTCCTCGATCTCCTGCGCAAGATCTTCGTGTACAATCCCGACAAACGCATCACTGCCAAAGAGGCGCTGAAGCACCGATGGTTCAAGGAGGCCACCCAGGACGATGGTACTGAAGCTGCTCGAATTCGTGTTGAAAAAATGCGCGCGCAGGCTTTGGCGGAGCAGCAGAAGCTGACGCCTCACACTGTAGGTCGACATAACCACCGTCTCGTGTACCCATGATTCCTGTATCCTTCAGAGTGGAATCTACCGAGACATGACTGCGGTTTACGAATCGTTGCCGAGTGTACAGGAGAGAAAGTCAACCGGAGAATAGTTTGTGGATACGGCGAGACCTGAGGCTTGACCCATTGCCTTGTTCGTTCCTCTTTGTCTTTTGGACGTTTGAGGACTTGGGTCACGAGCTTGCTTTGTGCCGAATCTGTTCTGCTCCTTTTTTCATTTCTTTCACGACACGGCGGAGGTATTCACGATGGGCAGGACGCAGTGGAGTTCAGGTGGAGCGAGTGGTGTTAGGAGAGGATGCATATTTCACGCATGCTCTTGTTCTTACGGTTTGAGCTGCCACAGGTTTCCTGACTCTGTATGCTTAGATGAAAAGAGGAGTATGCGCGTATTGTTTGCATGTGTGGTGTTTGAGGGGGCGGGGGCGTTTGTGTTGCTTCACGATATCATTACTTGGGGATTGGGCTTTACATGGGGTTGTTGGAAGGGTGCTGAGGGGTACTTGAGGATGGACTGCTTGAGGTAGAGGGATATTGAGACTTGGGCTCAATGGTAGTGTCTGGTGTCTATGTTTTCTTGTGGATGGTTATGGCACGCTTTTGGGAGGAGAGAGGCTGGTGATGGGATGTCTATTCCCCATCGAGGCGCCCGCAGCACGCGTGGGGATGGTTCATCGACGTGGCTTGGAGGAGACGACGATTGGGACCGGGCTGGCGTCGGTGTATAGAGCGAATGATGATTGCGTCCTTTTGGGTGGAAGTGGCGATGTTATTGACCCACCAGACCGTACGACTTGCAAAGATACGGTCCAGACTGAGGGACCGAACTGTCTAATCAATGCAGCTCAGGTCCATCGGCACGGTTGTTGAAGTTGCCGATGTTGTCTGGATCTATTCAGCGTCGTCCTGGTTGTGGACGGTCCGCTCTATGGGGTGATATATCTCGGTTGGCCCTCCGTTGGAAGCCGCTAGTCTCGTCCAGCGCCCTTTCAGGCCTGAGCACGGCAAGCATAAAGCCGGCATATCCCACCAACAGCAGCACCAAGGTGATGAAAAGTCAATCGGCGCGGCTTTGACCTCATGAACACGTGCAAGGGGTCTATGAAGCCATCGCACCTTCTCACCCCAGCTCCACTCTCAAGGCAGTGCCCCACATTCTCCCTAATAACTCCTCAACTCCAAGCAACCCGCGATCCGCGCCTCCATCCTCACTCCAACGTACTCTTCCCGCGTCCATCTCCGACCTCCAACCATCGATCCAACCGCCTCCATCCCCAGCGCAAATCAGCCCATCCCGTCCAACCCCGACCCCGCAGCTGACTAACAGCCCCCCCTAGCCCGGCGGCGCAGCCTGTCGCAAGCGCACCAACGACAGCACGTCTCCTCACGGCAGCGGCGGCAAGGCAAGGCAGTCGACCCGGTGCTCGCGCCGTGTGCATATGCAGGCGGATGGAGGGAGGGAGGGGCGGCGCTGCTGCAGGACAATTGCAAGAAGGGGCTTTTTCTTCATCAGCTTTACGAAGAATTGGGATATGTACGGGATGGGTGGGGAGGTTGAAAGTGAAGGTCTTTCTGGGGGAGATGGGGAGAGGGAGGCTATTTTAAGGAGGAGGGCTAGCTGCTTCCGGTTCTTGTACGAGGTTGTTGATGGGACTTCGCGGACTGACTTTAGGGCTAGCACGGCTGGGTTCGGAGACAAGGCCGCTTGGCCACTGGATGAGAATCACAAGGGGAAATCGGGCACCTCTGTGCCTGTGGGGTATTGTCAACGACATCCATATGAAGGATCATAGGGTTTTTGACGATTTTTCAACATAGAAGGCCCAACGCTACCCGCGAGATCAAGTCGACATTCAAAAGATGCCACTCGGACGAACACCACCATCGCCATTACCACCAGCGTTCCCTATTCAATCGATCCTTCACTTAATCTGGGCCTCTCTCGTGTTCCGCCATCGCCATTACCACCAGCATTTGCCTTTTCAATCGACCCTTCACTTGATCTGGGCCTCTCTCGTCGTGTCCCACCCACCGCCAATTCGTCTCAGCTTCGGCAAGTCATACTGATACTGGATCAAATGAACGTGATTCTCATACGGATACTGCTCGATGGCGAAGTTAATGCCCTGACTCCTGAACCTCCCGGCCATGTATTGCCACCAAGCGCTGACAGATTCCCATGTTGGACTCTGGTTAATACCTTCCGGTGCTGGGCGGAATGTGATTTCCGTCAAATTCGCGGGCGGATGTGCGACAATGGGGAGAAAAAGCGCAAGCAGGCTGTGGTCGTGGCACGTCGGCCCTTCGGACCGAACCGTGTCGGTATATCGCCAGCGACTTGCGAACAGCATCGCGGAATGCACCGTAAGCTCCCGACACGAAGGTGGAATAGTTTCCGCTAAGAACGTCCAGTCGGCAGCGATTTCTAGCAACGTAGTGGACGGCGGCCCATCCGTCGGCAAGTGGAAGAATCCACTGTCCAGCAGCGGTATGTTGAAGATTGAGCTGTCGCATTCAAACGTGCTCAACATCCCAAATGTCCTAAGATCAACCCGCCTGCACTCACTGGGTACCCATTTCTCACATATAGCGAGCCACTCCGGCGTTGGGGCCCACACAGGATTCATATACATGGGGAAGATCATATCATGTCGCGTGTATTCGGCTGCCCTCCAATCCTCGGCCATGACCGGGTACAATAACCTCAACACCTCTAATGTGGCTGCATGCGGCTGGATGATTGCCTGGATCGCACGGTGCGTAGAGGCGCGGAACTTTCCCCGGCGTCCAGAGAGCAGCTCGAAGCCACGAATCCCGCGTGCGCTGGTGCGCAGCAGGTGGTATACAAAAGTGGGGGAGAAGCTGGGTGCGATGACGACAAGACGTAAATTCTGTAGTGCCGATGTTCCCGCCATAGCCGCTAGGTAGGCGTAGTCCGGTTCAGGCTCGGACATTCCTCTCTCCGGGCTTGCGCTGTTTAGTTCTAGCTCCAACATGCATAGACGTGGTAGCTTAAGGAATTCTGCGCTCCGCACAAAAGGAAGAACCTTCGACGACGCAATGTGCAAAGTTTTGAGGTTGAGCAACGGAAAAGGCTTGAGAATGGCGGTTCGCTGATGGTACTTGAGACTCATGGCTAGCAGTTTGCCGACAGCCTCCATTGTTGAAATAGAGCTAAAATCCCCCTTCCAATGTCCCCGCTCCACGATTTTCAGTGCTGTCAGCCCTGGAGCGAAGAACAGTGGCCCAACCCCGTCCCAATACAGCCATGTTAGCGCTTCGAGATTCAACTCCTCGCTGAGGCCGTATTCATCAGCCAGCTCAATGAAGCGCGACTTCCAGGTGCTGAATGCCGGGTCTTCATACCACTTGGCTGCGCTGTAGAGCGCGAGAGATAGCTCGCGGACGGCGCAGGCGAGATCGGGGCGCGTGGCGAGGCGTTCCGTGAATTTGATATCCCGGAGTTGGTTTGGAGCAGTGAGCTGCACACGCCGGTAGAGGATGCGTTCACACGACGGGTAGAAGCGCGTGCAAGTAAGCATAAGGCTGTACACTGTGCGGGGGTTTCCATTGAGAGCGTGGAGAGCGACGAGAGTTATGATTTCGTTGGGTAGCCTGCGGACATCAAACGGGTTTGGCGCCGCGGTGGAGTCAGAGAGCTTTGCGGCATTAGATGAAGGAGGTGAGTTCGCCATTATGACGGTTAGGGTGTTAGTGACAGTGGTAGGAATGCTGGATGTGGAGGTTTCGGGGAGTATTGTGCATTGAGTCGAGGCATAAACCGCACCCAAGAAGCCATGGGAGTCGTTGTGACTCGACGTCGAGGGAAGCGGACCCCAGTCCGTGTCATATGCCGCTAGGGGCGACCTGGAAAAGTCGTAGCAGCCTCCCTGATAGTCTCTGCTCCCTTATGCAGCAAATGCATCAGCTAGGGGCGGCTATAACTTTATGGGAATGCGCCTACAGTTTTTTTCAGGTAGCCCTTGCGATACCACCGGCTGGACCATCTTTGAAATTGATGCTAGAACTAGTGGCAGCCCGGGGAACGACTTATGGCTGGCGGAAAATGTCGGAGCACCCCGCCTCGTTGTGCATAGTCATTCATTTAGCTATATGGGAAGTGAACAGGCCGGACGAAGTGTTAAAAAAAAACTAGCTGCCCAGATCCAAATATGTTGCAAGTTGTACTCGATGTAGGAAGCAGCTCGTCGAAAAACTAGCTCGGTTCTCCTTGATAGCACTGCCTTGCAATGAGCTATGCACGCATATATATGGGGATGTCCCACGGCTTTTTCTACCAGACCTTAGACCGCCAGAGTGTTCAATAGCTCAGAAAATCGTAGAGATTGCGTCAGAAGTGATTGGATTGTAAAGGTGCAGCTCTAGAAGGTGGATATCTAGACGTTTGGTGTCCGGCATGTTCAAAGGCGCCATCTGCCAATTGTCATGGATCTAAGCCTGAAGGAGTAGAGATGGTAGGAGGTGGTGGGGCTTGGCACCTCGCTAAGCAAGCCCCAGATATATTCACCTCTCCTAGACTACCCACTTTCTCCCTTTACAATCATTGCTTGTTAAACCCACACCCTGTTCACAGTGATTGCTGTGGACCCCTCACACCAATGTCTTTGAATACTTATATGAAAGTATGTCCCACCCGGAGGAGATAAATTAGTGCTAACGAAAAGAGGAACACCGAGGTGATGGGAGCGGAGCTCATTTCGCGCAAAGGCGACTGCAATACTGAAGATTGATGTAGAAGGCGAACAGAGGAAGAGAGGAAGAGACTTGAATACGTGATGCCAAGTATCTTCCCTTGCTCCTTCCTTCTATTATGCTCGCATTACATCATACGCCCCTCCTTGACATAACAATGCTCGTTCCATGTCTACATCACAAGGTACATGCAAGGAGGTAAGCATTATAAAAGTGCCATTACTCGTGAATGCCGCGCCTAACTCTTTATGCCCTCAACTCCGTAAAGCAAAAAAGGCGTCATTACTCGTGAATGCCGTGTCTATGCCCTCAACTCCATCGTGTGAAAAAGGAAAAGCTTGACGCCGATGGCAGGCCTCGTCGTTACCATCTGGCAGAGCAATGGCCCATGCTTACTCCACAATGCCGACATTCTTCCACATCCCAACATGCTCTATGCCCTCCTCAACCCAAACCCCCATCCCCTCATCCCTCACGAAGCCCATACGCTCCCACACCTTCTGCACGCCCACCTGGGCATGCACCACCACCTTCCCCTCCCAGCGACCCGGCTCCTCCTTGCCCTCAAGCCGCATCGCTTCAACCTCCGCCGGCGTCGGAGGCACCAAAATCTCCCTCGGATGGCGCCGAGCCCACTCCACCGCCGCCTGGACGAGCAGACGCGACAACCCGAGCCCACGGTACGGCTTCAGCACCGCCAACCGGCCAAGCTTGACGTAAGGCTGGCTCGAGTGGGGGCGTACGGGCCCCTCGCCGTGGTTTGCGTGCGGAGGGGGAACGAGCCGGATGGTGCCGACGGGGAGGCGGGAGGCGGTGCTCGCAGAGCGCTGGCGGCCGATGCGGGGCCGGACCGACGAGGGGGACGGAGTTGTGCTCGACCCGGCATTCGGGAAGGAAGGCGGGGGCTGGGTACTGCTGCTGACACCGACGCTGGCGTAGACGACCCAGTGGTAGGAGCGGGCGTCGTCGGCATCTAGCTCGTGGGTGGCGGGGACGTGTTGTTCTTCGACGAAGACGGCGGTACGGACGGCCATGGCTTCGAGAAAGATGGGTGGGACGGTGGAGGGTTGGGCGGTCGGAGGGAGAGTGGGGTCGTAGGCTTCCAGGGCCTTGCCCGGGGCAGGTTGGAAGGAGATGAATTCGGTGGACATGGCTGTGGTTGGAGGAGGCAGCGAGGTTGTTGTGAGGTTGGGATGGTGAGATCGTCGGCGGTTGATGATAGTGAGATTCCTGGACGGTGGGACGGGTGCAGGCGCGATGAGCGACGCAGCCTCGTTGATTAATGACGCGTCTTGACGCAGGTGTGTTACACCCAGGGCGTAGGTGTAGGGGCACAGAGCGCAGAAGAGAAGAGTGTTGATGGAAGATAGATAATTGGAGTTCGCAGCGATCAGAGATTCAGCAGCATGAGACGAAGTTCAGTGCTGCTCCGATGGAGTTCCCCACGATAGAACTACCGTAGAAGGTCCGTTGTCCACCCGTAAGTGACTAGTGGTTGCTCGGACCGACCATCGGAGTGGGGCTCGTGGTTGTGGGTGGCGCCTTCTTCCGCTGCAGGGTGACGCAGGCCGCCGCTACCCCCATCAGCACGCCAATCGGAGAATTCGGTGCCGTGGGTAGTACGCCAAGCCGACAGGGATCCAAGCGCGACCATCGCATCATGGGACGAGAGCTGCGTGGATAACGGGCCATTGATACATCGCGATAGTGTGCACGCTCACCGCTGAGCCTGCGGCAATGCGAGCGAAGGGGGAGAGATGAGGCTAAAAGTGCTGATCGGCGGATACCGGGACGGATGAAGATGCGGGGGTGGGGCGCTAGACGCACTGGCCGCCACCGCCTGCGTTTTGCATATTCGCGGACCCGGAGCTAGCGCCGACGGAAGATACCGTTCTACGGTACGTCGCCATGATATTCGCCACAGCTGGGCATGGTGCAGGTGATTCAAGGAAAGTTGCAGAATAGATGAACATGAGGTCGTGGGCGAAGAGAAGCACAACAGGGCGCAGAGTACGGAGGTAGCGTAACCCAAGTTCAAGCTTCACAGCGTTATCTATATGCATCCAAAACATCTACAATTCATCCCTCTTCCGTGATGCCTCTGCCTCTGCTGGAGACCCAGCGGTAGAGGAGCTCGATGACGAGCTGGACACGTCTTCAAACACAACCTCCTCCTTCGCGTCCTTCGCGTCCTTCGCGTCTGTCTTGTTCTCGTCCTTCTTCTCCTTCTTCGCCTTGGCCTTCTTCGCTGCTTTCGCCTTCTTCTCCGCCATCTTGGCCTTCTTCTCGCGCTCCTTTTCCGCCTTCTCCTGCCGCAACTTCTTCTGGAACAACTCCATGACAGCATCGCTGAGCCGTTGCGTCTTCGCCTTCAGCTCGCTAACCTTCACCGCCGGATCCTCCGTCTCGGCCACCTTGGCCTGCTCCTTGCGCTTCGCATCCAGCCACTCCTTAGCCCCTGTACGCAGCGCCGCAATCTCCTTGAGGTCCGTCTCATCGTACGGCGACTCGAGATTTTTCACCTCGTCCGTGGGCACCGCGGTGCCGTCCACCGTCGCCGAAACATCCTCCTCTAGCTCAGCCAGGGGGTCCGCGCTCGCGCTCGCGCTCGCCGACGCCGCCTTTGCCTTTGCTTCCTCCGCCGCGGCCTTGAGCTTCTCATTCTGACCCATGCTCTGCCGAATCATGTCCTCGAGCTTTTCGGTTTGATCGAGCGCGTCCTCGAGCGCCTTGATCGCGTCTGGACGCTGCCGCGCCTCGTCGCGGCGCCGAACCACGGGGTCAGCGAGCGCCTTGAGGTCCGCGAGCTTGGCCTTGAGCACGTCGGCCGTGGCGTCGCCGCCGGCCTCGGACAGCCACTCGCTCGTCTCCGTGAGCTTCTCCTGAACGGCGGCACGTGTGGCGGCAGTGGAGTGCGCAACGAAGGACTCAGTGTCTAACAGGTCGCGCGCCTTGTATGTGAAGGCTTCGAGGTTGTTGAGGTGCTCCTCGCGGCTCCGGCGAGCTAGGTCCGAGGCGTCGAACGCGGCGAGCCTGGGGTTGAGGGGTTAGCAAGGGGATTAGGGAAAGGGAAAGCACAAACCTCATCTTCATGCGTGCCTTCTCCATGGCAGGGACCTCGGGTGTACCGGTAAGCGTGGAAGTGAAGCTGACCTGGATGACCTCGGTCTTCTTCTTAGTTGCTGCAGCAGTCGACTTAGCATCTGCTGCGGACGAAGACGAGGAGCTGGACGAGGAGCCGGAGGAGCTGGAGGAAGAAGAAGAGCTGGACGAGGAGCTAGAGCTTGACGAAGACGATGATTCCTTCAGGACTTCCTGCTCGCCGTCCTTTTTGCCGAACAGAAAGTCCTTGACTCCGTCGACCACGCCCTTCTTGTCAGCCACTTCGATCTCGCAGCTCACGGTGCCGCGCGTCACCTCCGGAAGGCCCAGAAGCGGATTGAGGCGGATGTAGAACTTGGTGCTGACCTCCTCCCTCTTGCAACCTTTCTCAACGAGCGCGTCAACCGATGCCGTTAGGTTCGTAGTTTGGATTTCCAGAGCTGGGACTGGCACCTCCGGAACGTCCTCCTCCTTCGGCACAACCTGCCATAGCTTGAATGCAAAGTCGTCGAGGTTCTTGAATGGCACCTGCTTCGTGCGTCCGAGCACCGAAGTGGCCGTGAACAGCCGCTGGCTGCGCTCCTTGCCGTCAGTAGTCCAGTTCGCGTACACGGGGTAGATGGCCGCGTCGTAGTCGCGGATCTCCTTGACACGGAAGCTCGGGCTCAGCCCCGCAGCCTTGAACGCCGCGCCAAACACGGCTGCCTCGTCGGCGTTGACGTTGCTACGCAGCTTGGCCACGTCTCCCACCAGATCCTCGAGCCGCTTCTGCACAAAAGGCGTCCGCGTCGCGCCACCGTGGAGGATGACCGAGTTAATGTCGGCAAAGGTGAGGTTCGCTGCCTTCAGCGCGGCCTGAATGGGCGCGTCGACGCGTGGCGCAATCTTGCGCGCAAGGTGCTCGAACTGCGTGCGTGTGAGCTTGTAGCGCAAGTCCTTCTCGTCGTGCAGCTCCTCAAAGTTGGTGCTGGTCTGTGTATTCGCGCTGAGCACCTGGCGAATTTTCTCGGCTTCACGCCAAAGGCGGGCGGCCGTGCGGCCGTGGCGACGGATGTCGTTGAAGTCGATATTAAGTCCGTCTGGGTTCGGGGTCTTGACGAAAGCCGCATACACCATATCCATGTACGAGTTGACGACACTGTCGGCGATGACGCCGTTGAGCGCATCGCCGCCGAGAGTCTTATCCCAACCGGTGCCGAGAACTTTGACTTCCTGGATAGTCTTGTTGTACTTACCGACATCCTTAACGGTGCGGGCCTGCATGCGCAGGACAGTAGCGGTGGTCGAGCCGGCGCCCATGTCGAAGACGAGGTGGTACTCTGGCTTGTCGAACGTGTGACCAGTAGCGTAGTTGATACCGACGGCGAGGCCATCGTTGACGACGCCGAGCACCTTGAGGCCGGCGAGGTCGGCGGCGAGCTCAAGCGCGCGGCGCTCTTCGCTAGTCCAAAAGGGCGGCACGGTGAAGACGGCGTTCTCAACACGGTGCGGCCCGGCCAACGTTTGCGCGTTCTCTCGCACGTTCTTCAGTTCCATTGCGAGCAGCTCCTCAACGCTCCATGGCTCTTCATCTACGTGGAAGGCAGCGCTGCGGATGGCGACAGAGCCGCGGGGGGAGGCGGTGATGTCGACGAGAGGATATGTGTTAAGGTAAGTTTGGACGGCCGGGGCGTCACGGTGCATGCCCAGGAGCGGCTTAAGGTTCGGGAAAATCTCTCCAGGAAAGCGTCCGGTGAGCGCGAGCGCGTCGCCGCCATACAGGCGCTCGGGGAACGTCCCTTTGGCCGGCTCCTTCTGCGGCTTGAACCCGACGACGGCTGCCTCTTTGCGTTTTGAGTCTTTCGAGAGCACAATCTCTAGGGGGATGCCCGGCTTAACGAGTACGGCCTTGATGTACTCCGTTCCGAGGTCGATGCCGAGCACGGCGGAGGCGGCGGCGAGCTGAAGCGAGGCGAGAAGGAGGGCGGCCCAGAAGGCGGGCGAGCGCCGGCGGCCTGGGCGGGCCATTGTATGGGGGTGAAGGGTGCCGCAGCGAGTGGTCAAGCGACAGAGGTTCTTCTGGGAGTGTTGGTTGTGGGGTTTCGTGAGGGTGGTTGCGGTCGTCGTAAGGTACTCGCGGCGTTTTGAGAAGCGAGGAGAGCGCCGCGAGCTCGTGGGAAGGGGATACTCAAGAGAATGCTAAGGAGAGATGCAACAAGATGGAGAAAATGCTGACACTGAAGCAGTGAAGACCGTAGCGCGTCTTGTAGGGTTCGTGATGTGAGGACATGTGGCCTTTCTGATAGCATTTATTCGCCGCTTCTTGCAGCCAAGTGGCTTGAAGTCGCGGTTGCATAAGGCCAGCCAATCAGCGGGCTTAGCGGCAGGTAGCCGTCCGGACCACCCCAGCTTGGAGGGAGTTAGCGAGGGGAATGGCTGTGCATGGTGGACTTGGATGTTGGAGGCTCAACGTCTTTATCGCTTTTTACAACAACATTTACAGTAACCTTACCTCATCAAAGAGAAAGAAGATCAGGACGATGAGAAATACTAAAGAATAGCTGCGATTGACGGATGGCAGAAGCATCAGGAATCGGAAGTGTACGGATCCCATAGTTCTCAATTCAGCGAAGCTACGGAATAGTACCGAAGCCGTTTACTGTAGATGAGGTCACGCTCAATCAACGCCCGTATCACGAGGGTGCAGATAACCAGCCGAACACCATAGCCAGCCAAAAACCCATAGCCAGTCGAACCCCATAGCAGCAGATCCCATAGAAACAGACCAAAACACCAATATACTACCCGTACACCTTCCAGCGCCATCCCATGCTAGTCGTACTCTACAAAGTCGGTGCCCTGCTCAGCTCCACCACGCGAGCTGGCCATCTTTCCCGCACTGCTTACTGAGCGCACGGCATGACCACTGCCCGTTGTGTACAGCATTACCATTACCAGCAGATGCAGGCCAACACAGTACAAGGCAAACAGATTACGGCTCGCGCGTGTAGCCAGCACCAGTCGCGTGATTTGAAACACGCCGCGTTCCAACACGCCCATCCGCTTGAACGCACGTGCGCTCTCGCGGCCACGGAACGCGGCAAAAGGTAGGATGTTGGCCTCATAGGCGGAGCGGTACCGGTCGTCGGTGTCTGCGCTACCGACATTGACGGACGTGTGTGTGGGCGCCGCCGCGTACGCCGATGACGACGTGGCCGGTTGGTTGCGCGCGTACGTTGACACATAGCGCGTCTTCTCGTACAGATTGAGGTTATCTTTCTGCAGTGACGCAATCTCCGACCGCAGCGACTGCACCGACTCATGCGCCTTTTGAAGCTCCGTCTCGAGCTCTGTGTTTTTATTCTTGAAGCGGTCGCGCTGGGCGGCGACCATCGGCAAGATGCCGGATCCACCACCGACGGGCTCGCCGGAGCGCAGCACGTCTATTGGCGTGCCGGCGTGGTGCGGGTCAAACCCGGAGATGATCGACGACGTCGGCGAGGCCGCACGCGGGCGGCGAGCAGAGGAGTGGGGGTACCGTGAGACGTGTGTACCGGCGACGGACATGGCCGGAAAGACGTGCGCCGCCTCCTGCTGCACCTTTTCGAGGTCCGACTCGAGCGTCGCCGCGAGGTTGCGCGACTTTTCAAGCTCCATGTTGGTGGCCGAGAGTTCGTCCTGGAGCGTCTCGAGCCGGCTCTGCAGATCCTGGTGGGAAACACGCAAGATGGTGAGCTCGTTGCCGAGCTTCTTGTTGCGTGCGAGCAGGAGCTGCTCGAGACTCTCGGTCGAGCCGTTGGGGAGGGGCTCGTCGTCGCCCGTGGCAAACTCGATGGACTGTGTCGTTAGTGGAACGATGGCGGAGTGGAGGAATGGGAGAAACCAACCTTCAAGACCTCGAGCTCCTGCTTCACGCTCTCGTAGTCGCCCCACTGCGTTAGCTTCTCGCGCATGGCGTCGCGGTCCGCCTTGAGCGTCTGTACCTCGCGCTTCAGGCTCTGCATCGTACTTTCCCACTTGCGCATCTCGCCGGCTTTCTCAATGCGCGCCGTGTCGAGTTTGCGGAGCAACGACGAGTTCTCGGACTGCAGTCGCATGAAGGCGGGGTCCTCGTCAACTCGAACGGTCGCCGTGTTTGAAGCAGACTGCGCGAGCTCGAGCCGCAGCTGCTCGTTGCGGGCCTCGACCTCTGCGAGGCGCATGTTCGCGCGCTCTAGCTCCGAGTTCACGAGCTCGAGCTCGGCGGCGGTCGCGCCATATCGCGCGTCATCTTCGTCGCTCTTACTAAGCCGCTGCGAGACCTCGTACGTGGCCTTGAGTTCCTTGAGCAGGTGATCCTGATTCTCGATCTTTTCTTCCAGCGCCTTCTCCTTGGCCTCCCAGTTGTTCTGCTTTTCGGTGATGACGGCGGTCCAGGTGGCCTCGACGCCTTTGATCTTCTCGTCGCGGGACGCTTCGAGGGTCTGACGGGCGTCGCGCTCTTGCTCAAGCCGAGCCTCGGTTTCCTCGAGCTGGGTGCTCAGCTTGGTGACGGAGCGGTGCAGCTGCTGGTTCTCCTCAACGACCTTGGGGAGCGTCTCTTCGGCGGTGACGAGCGAATCAATTGACGCTTCGAGGAGGGGGTATGGGTCGGGAGCCTCAGAGAGGGGAGAGTAGACCTGAAGGAAGGCGCTATGGATCGACTTGGACTGGTTCGTGATGAGATCGATGTACGTCTGGTAGGCTGGAGGGGTCAGTGAGAAAACGATGCAGACGGTGCGGACTGAAGGACGGTGTGCGGACAATGTGGTAGCTGCGGCATACCACGGAAGCGGCGTACCTTTTAATATACCCTTGATCTCACCAAGCTTGCCCGCGTCGTCCAGTTTGCGAAAGTCTTTCGTCTTCTGCGCGAGGTCCTTGCGCTGTACAAGCGCATCGCGCTGGTGTGCTACGAGGTCGGCGGCAGCGGTATCGAGGGTAGGAATGAGGGACGATAGGTCAATGTCTGTCACTGTTAGCACTGAAGAAACGTGTTGGATGGCAGCACCGACTTCTCCAAGCCGCAATAGCCTTCTGGAACTTGTTCTCCTCGTCCTGTGAGTCCCGCGGGGGCTGCGATTCGCGGGCATCCTGTGATGGATCCGCCGCGGCGTCCATGGTGATTCAGCTGATCGAAGAGGATAGTAGAGACGGTAGTAGTGGCCGGACGGGCGGTGCCGATGTTGCAACGGTGTTTCGAGGAGCTTGGGTACACGAGCAGAGCTCAGCGACGGGGAGGCTTGGGGGTAAGCGCCGGAGCCGCGCCTCGCCGCGAACGAGCTTCACAGGCAGTATACAGTAGCACATTCAACTCACTCCCTCCCCATTCAGGCGCACCTTAATTCGCGCCTTCATTCACCCCATATCAACATTTACGGTGGCCATGGATGATGGCTGCTTTTCTAATCTCTAATCTGATCCCACAAAATGTCTGGGCCGCCTGACGCACCCACCACCACGTCCCTCGCGACCGGCTCGTTCATCCTCCGCGACCTCATCAAAGACGTTGCATTGAGCGCAGAGGGCGAGGAGGGCATCCGCATCACTTGTGTAGAAGTCTGGGGTCAGTTCAGCTCTTCAGGATTCTACGCTCATTCTACGTTTTGCATCGGGACCCTGCTGACGTCCACAGAGAATAACCTCTACATCGGCACGTCCGCCGGCGAGATCCTCCACCATGTATACTTTCCACCAGACCCGAACAACCCCTCTGACCAGCCGACATACATCCTCGCGTCGCGCTCGCACCCTCCTACGAACCAGGCCGGCGACGTTGGTATACAGCAGATCTTGCTGCTGCCGGCCGTCGGCAAAGCGTGCATACTTAGCAGCAACACCTTGACCTTCTACTCGCTGCCGGAGCTCAGCCCCGCCTTCACCGAGCTCAGCGCGCCATACACACGGTTGCGGCCGCTAACATGTGGGTGGGTCGGCGGAATCGATCTAGACGCCGGAGAGCAGGAGAATCCGGACGGCGTCATGATCATGATGTGTTTGCGGAACAAGATCCGGCTCGTCAAGGTGGGGGACGAACCAGTCAAGATTCGGGACATTGAGTTTGGCGGCTGTCTGGCAACGGTGCGGCGCGGCAATGTGGCTTGTGTGGCCGACGCGCGGTCGTACGCGCTTGTGGACGTCGTACATCGGCAGAAGATCCCGCTGTTTTCGATATCGTCGATGGACGATCAGCCTGCAGAGAATGCGGGGACTGGCATGCTGGCCGAAGAGTGGTCGGACATGTCACGGAGCGGGTCGCCGGCGATGAACTCGCGGCTCGGGGTAGAGCGTGGTCACGGGCGCAGCTCGTCTCTAGGGGTATTTCGCAGCGACGACGACAAACCGAGTACGCGTTACGGTTTCGATGTGCCGGCAAGTCTCAAGCAAGGAACTCCGCGGTACCCTTCGCAGGAGCGGCGTGGGTCCGAGGGTGGTCGACTGGGGCTGTTGTCCAAGCCACTGCCACCGCCGCCCGGGGAGAGCGAGGCCCAGCCTGCGCCGGCGTCGGCGTCGAATCTCTCTCTAAGCGTGACTCCGGTTCCTCTCCCAAAGAACTACGTTCCGTTGAAGCCGCTGATTGTGTCGCCGAACTCGTCCGAGTTCCTGCTCGTTACGGGCACTGCGCCAGCCGACCCGGGCGTCGGCATGTTCGTCAACATGGACGGTGAGGTTCCACGCGGCACGATCGAGTTCTCGAGCTACCCGGAGGCTGTGGTCGTCGACGGTTCTGGCATTGATTTAGCGGCATCGCAGATTGAGGGCGAAGAACAAGAGCCCGGGTACGTGCTGGCCGTAGTGCGCCGCGACGATGCGAAGGCGATTGAAATCCAGCGGTGGGACGTTGACCAGGGAGAGGAGAGTGTTAAGAAGGAATGGCTCGAGGTAGGCACGGCGGCAGAGTCCCAGTCGCTGGGCATCCGGTCAGTCACGATGAAGAGGGAGCTCGAAATGCCCGAGATGAGCCAGAAGCTTGCCCTTACGAGCATGCGCCTCTTCGACAAGCCTATCGAGAGCCCATCGGCGGCGAAGCGCGAGAGCGACGAGCTGGAGTACATCCGTCGGCTGTGCAAGGTCAAGACAAATCTGCTGCTGTGGACGGGCGATACCGTACGCTGGATTGTGCGCAATCCGATGGTGCTCAAGCTAGACGCGCGTCTCACGTTAGGCGAGGGCGAGGCAGCTGTAGACCCGCAGCGGCCGCTGATCGAAACCGTCGTGAACGACCTGCGCGGCGTGAAGTCGACGACTGAGCTGGAGTTCTTCACGCTCAGCTACATCCGCCAAAAGGCCGCAACGCTGCTCTTTGTCGAACTCATTTTACGCACCGCTTCTGGCATCATTATTTTCGAGCGCGAGATCCGCTCAACCGAAGACATTCTCGTCGAAAGCGAGCTTGACCCACGCGTGGCGCTCATCTTCCTGCCGAAGATCCGCGAAGAGATCCTGCAGGGGCCGGACGGCATATGGCTGCAGGGGGGCCTGAAGGGGCTGATTGAGCGCTTCCTGCAGCAGAACGACATCGGTGCACTCCCGGACGATCCATCCGGACCGTTCGGCGACAACATCTTGCACCTCATAAAGCGCTACCTGCTGTTCTGGCGTCGCAAAAAGGGCAACCCAAGCGTGACCGACGGCGCGCACGTCTTCCCCACGGTTGACGCAGCGCTGCTGCGCGTGCTGCTGCTTCTTGATAGTAAGACGCGCGGGCCGGCGACCGCGGGGTCGATCCGTGCAGAGCTGAACGGCGTGGTCGACGGTGGGGTGGATTGTTTTGAGCGGGCGATTGCGCTGCTCGAGCAGCACAAGCGTTTATTCATACTTAGTCGGCTCTACCAGAGCAGGAAGATGTCGGGCAAGGTGCTGGCGACGTGGCGGCGCATCATCGACGGCGAGGAGGACCTCGGCGGCGAGTTTCTCGATGGCGAGAACGAGATGCGGCGCTACCTCGGGAAGCTACGCGACCGCCGGCTGGTCGAAGAGTACGGCACATGGCTGGCGAACCGCAATCCGAAGCTGGGTGTGCAGCTCTTCGCCGACGACGGCTCGCGCGTAACGTGGTCGCCAGCGGACGCACTGCATACGCTGCGCGCACGGGCACCAGGCGCGGTCAAGGACTATCTAGAGCATTTGGTATTTGGCAAAAAGGTGTGTTTGCTCAAGCCGCTCATGCTGAAGATTGAGCTCCCCCCCCCCCTGGTTGACGGAAATCCGATAACTTGGGCCAATCTTCGAGAACGAAGGGACGATTCAGGGCACGTACGGCGTGCACAAAGATATTCCCAGATGAAGCTCGCCATCGAGGATTACAGCGAGCGGCTTTTCCTTGTCTTCGGCGACCATAAGAGCGTAGAACCGTCCAGTACATTAAAGATTTTCCCGACAAAGCTGGTTATCGAGAAAATTTACCGTACTGGTCAGTTCTACGTTCTTTTGGTCGCCGAAAACAAGGAAGAGCAGCTCTGAAGTCCTTAATTGCCAGCCGTGTTTCGACAATGTCGTTGTGCATGCCGTACGTGTCCTGAGCTATACCCTCGTTCTCGAAAATCGCTCCAAGATACCGGACCTCCGTCTCCGTGGGGGTAGTAGCTCAATCTTCGGTCCGGGCCTGCTCAGTCTACCTAGCGCTAACGATGGTAGCAACCGCAACACATCAATGAGCTCATTTCGTACTACCTCGACATCGTCCTGAACGAGCTTACCAGCTCCGTCGAGTCACGTGCCATGTTGGACGCAACCTACGAGACTTACCGTGCCTTGCGGCCGCCAAAGCCGACGTATCGCCAGTTCATAATTGACAATGCCGTGCCGTCGGAATGGTGGCACAGTCGTTTGCGCCTGCTTCAGCTGCTGGGTGGGAACCAGGGCGCGGCGTCGTCGTACGACGTCCTTGCGATCCTCACGCGGCTGCAGCCGTTCGAGAAGGAGCTCGTGCCGGAGATGATCATCCTCAACGGTCGCCAGGGGCGGCACGAGGAGGCGATCCGACTGTTGACGCACGGACTGGGCGATTTTGACATGGCGATCAGTTACTGCCTGCGTGGCGGGTCGAGCATTTTTGGGACGGCGTCGGACGCGGTGCCGCGAGAGCAAGCGTCCCGTGACGAACAGGCGAAACTGTTTGGCTTCCTGCTGCACGAGTTCCTGCGGATTGAGGATGTGGGGGACCGCATGGAGCGCACGGGTGAGCTGCTCGAGCGGTTTGGGGGGTGGTTTGACGTTGCATACGTAAGTCTGTCGTCTACTCTTGTGCCCCACTGACAGCGCAGGTCCTGAGTCTGCTGCCGGACTCGTGGTCGCTGGAGATCTTCTCCGGGTTCTTGATCAACGCGTTGCGGCGGTTGGTGCGCGAGCGCAGCGAGACCACGATGACCAAGGCGTTGAGCGGTGCGCAGAATCTGAAGACAAGCGCAGATTTCATCGAGCGGGCGCAGGAGATCGGGCCCGCGGTGGAGGCGTAGTCGTCTTGCGTCGTGATGGGCGTATAAGTCGGTTGTCGATTCTGTGTGATGTCCGTTGGAATCGCAAGGCGAGGCGCTCCTTCCATTGCGCATCATTGGTGGAAAGGGGTGGAAAGCGTCGCCGAGCGGTGTGTTCTACTCCAAGAGACTGCCGTTGTAAACACCCCCTCGTAAACCTCACAAACAAAATGCACGACAACATCCATAGGAAATAGCCATCATCGCACCTCGATAGCCTCCTCGAGCCAATTTTCCTGTCATCAAATTACCATTCCAACTCCTTCAATCTCCGCAATCGAACGGCCAACCCGCCATGATGCGTGGCACGGAGGGACAAAACACTCATATCCAGCCACCGAGTATGTCCCTCGTGCGTCTACGTTCCCTGCTGAGGAAGCAAGATGGCTTCCGCACCTTGATGAAGCGAGGTCTCGTCATGGTGAAGGACGCGTCCACAGACGTTAGGATCCCGTTCGGTATCCAGGATATTCCAGCCCACCTTCTCGACGATCTCGTGGCCAGTCCGCATCCTGAAAAAGGCCTTACGACCCAGTCCTCATCGCTCGCCGGAATCTTCTTATGGCTGCAATTTCTCCGCCACAAGCAAATTCGTGAGGATTCCGAAGCTTGGGACTGCTGGCGTGAGATAAACCCTGAATGCTGCGCCACCGATACTTGGGTTGAGCGCCTTGAAGCTGCCATGCGTCTTGCGGAGGAGTTCAAGCTGCATGACTTCAGTGAGGTGCTCATGCCAGAGTACGAGTATGCCGTTGCCGTGGAGAACCAGTTGGCCGAGCAGGAGGAGAATCTCGCCTCACTTCCGACGATGAGCGGCTCCGCATGCGTGAAGCATCTGTTTCCAGAGGGCGATGACACTATGAGCGACGGCATTGGCGAGAGTTCTGCGACCTGGATTCTCGACCCTCATCACACGACACCGAACGCTGAAGGCTGGGTCCGACTCAATGCGCAGGGTGAGGTCGAGACCGACGACACCGGATCCGACTGCATCACGGAATCCGACCTTGACGAGGGCGTCCCCCCTTGATGGTCTTGGGACTTGATTCGTCGCTCGCCTGTGGGCAGCATTCTTCTCTCAGTGAGGTTATGAGCTAGGGTAGAGTTGTTAGTGCCAATTCAATGGTTAGCGGCGGTACTCGTACTGTGCACTGTATGCTCCTACTGTGAGTCGCTCTGACGTTGTGTCCTTCCCCTGGGGCCGCATAACCTGCGAGGCCACGCAGCCGAGCCGGGCGGAGTCGAGCCGTTGTTTTCCGCACGGCTATCGCTTGCTGAAGATCTCGATACTCATGTGAGGCAGCTCTCACTTCGCTTGCAAGTGGATTATCGGCGACAATCTCCAAGTTCTGCTTGGGATGCATGAGGTTGAGTGGTTGGAAAAATCACATCACGTGCAGATGTCGTAACATCAGCGCGACGTCGACCCTTCCCTGCCTGCTCCAACTCGTCCACTTTCCCCGCATCGGCCAACATCGAACATCATCTCGTCGACTCTTCTTCTATAGTACAACTCGCGTGGACGGTTCATCTCGCATCACAGTATACATATGGTCGCCCAGCCCTTCACAGACATAAGCTTTTGCAATCTACCTGACGGATCCCGCCCCTGCTGACCATGCCATTTGTCCCTCACAGCCCACTTTATCATGTCCCGTCATGTGTCCCGACATTGGCTGTCGGAAAGAATAGCCGGTCGTCATATCGTGCGTAGCTGAAACGGGATCGTCTTGGGGGCTGGCTTCCGAAGGCCGCCGGAGATGCGGGAGATCCGATCAGCAGCTAGACGCACAAATGACAGCAAAATGGCCGATGGACATAGCAGATGGCAGATGAGGAGAAGCTACTCTAGGACAAGTGGCTGATCCCGAAGCTTCTAGGCTTTCCCTCGCCCTTCCCGATATCTTAGGCGACAACCTTCGATGCCCTCTTCTTCAGATGCTTGTCCGAAACACGATCGATGTGCCGCTCGCCAATGCTATATACCGCCCGATATGCTGCTAAACCGGTCTCAAGCTCGGTGGCCGGAAGGCTATGTTATCCCCGGAAGCACCCCATACACCCGTGCCTTTCCCCACGTCTCCATGCTTTCCATCCATTTGGGGATCTGAGCTCGCAATATGGACACCCCGCCCTTGGCGACATCAAGACACCAAGACGGCAGATGCCTCTGTGCGAAGCGTAAATTGAAACGAGCACGGCCTCGTATCGTCTTCCCTCGAGCACAGCACCTGACGCTTGGTGGAAATTGTTCGCTCTCGCCTCGCGGGGGAGGGCTGCACGCGCGCCTGGAGGCGATTTCTGTCGGGGTTAATTAACCGGCTTGCGTATTGACATTATTTGGGCCGCACCTTGACCGCACACTGGCTGCCCAGTGGGTGCTCATTGGACGCCGCTCCGGTGCCGAGGGAGGGCTGCTTGCCGTTGTTGGCTAATATTTGCTTCGGCGGGTCGGCAGACCTTATATCGGTCGGGTCTCCGCTGGTGTCGGTCACCCCGTAATCGCTTTCATTCGCTCTTTCAAATGGTGCAGTTTGCTACGCTCCTTACCTTGAGCTTCGGGTATGTCGCTGTACGCGCGTGCGGTACACATGTTGACGAGACAGCTCCCTCGCTCTTGCGCAGAGCCAAGGCTGGGGCGGCTGGCGCAATAGCAACGGCGGTACGCCCCCACCGTGGGTTCAGTCGGCGTGGTCATCAGCAATTCAGGCGTCGGCCACGGGCTCGCCCGTCTCGCGGACCACTATCCGGCAGCCGTCGCCGCCGCCCGCGATTGCGCAGCCGTCGCCGCCGCCCGCGATTACGCAGCCGCAGGTGTGCACGGTCGAGATTTTCAGCTATACCACACAGCAGCCGGGCCTTCGGACGCGCACACGCACACGCACTATCATCATGAACGTGGTATCGACCATTACAAGCCTGATCACGACGACGACGGAGAGTGTAGCGGTTGAGACGGTGATTCAGGAGAACCGCGAGAGGACGGTGACGACGAGCACGACGGTGTGCGGGCCGCAACAGTGGTAGAGGATGATGGAAGTGGGTGGGCTGTGGGTGAGGTGAGAGGAGAGGGCGACGGGCGCATGAGGCTGAGGCCTACCAAGGCGGAGAGCCGAATGGTCGCATGTCGGCGACGACGGTTGAGTCACAAATACCGTAAGAGTAATTCATTGATCGTGGGGTTTCTTGCATCTGCTGCACGATGAGGAGATAGGGAGTGGACCAAGTGTCCAAGGCGATCCTATCGGCTCAATGCAGCCTTCACGTCACATGTTGGAGATGTTCAGATGAACATAACGCAATATGCAAGCTCCACGGTCCGATGAATCGATTACAGCACTGATACGCCCCCACCAAAGCCACGCGGCCTGCATGACTGCCGCTTCTCCACATCCATCACACGCCCGCCTTCCACCCAAGGCGAGAGTCGCCACGACGGCCCGATGCGCGCAGCCAATCGTGGTAGCTGTGGCTTATTGCGACATTGGTGACGCAGACTGCTATTCGTCCGCCGTTCGCAACATGTCCAACGTCAATGTCGTCGCAGGCAGCGGAAGCCGCCCTGCCCATCCCACATTATTCGCGGACTACTGTGGTACGCCCGTTACCTTAGGTGTGGGGGCGGGGTCGGGGATCGGGCTCGCCACGGTGAGACGAGCAAGCGGAGTCTCAAAGGAACTAGTCAATTGCTAACGTCGCGGTAAGATAGGCGCGCCGCATATCTCTGGACATCAGAGTCAGTGCCGCATCCGGCGGCCTGCAGTCTGCGGTGACATGACGACAGCGCGCTGCGGCGGGGTCTGGATCGTGCATGGAGAGTTGGCCATGGTGGAGCGAGTTCGTAAATTAGCGTAGGCCGGACGGGCGGGATTTGCTTCTGGCGTGACGCCGGTGACGGAAGCTAAGGTGGGCTTATTAGTTCAAGTGCGCGGCAGCATTGTCGACGATGTACGCCGGACGACGGTGCAGTTGGTTTGGGAACCCGTTGAGCGGGCAGAGAGGGCAGAAGGGGGGCTACTTCTGAGACTGTGAGGCTTTGCTCCGCTTCCAACGGGTGCCGAGTCACAACCGCCTTCGAGACTCGAGGATACGGTAAGGTCAATGCATCATGACGGCCAGATCTCAGAGGCGGATGACGTTCACAAGAATGCCGTTTTCCCGCCATTTCGTTCAAGTTAAGCCTTCTTGGTTAGCCATCAACACTCGCGATAGGGGTATTTACTTCACTCTGGATTGCAATATGAAGTTCCCGACTGAAGCTTCGCCATGCGCCCCCACATGCCGCGCTACGCATGCAGCTACACGTTCGCGCGGTGCATGTCCTCCATACTCGGACCTCTCACACGCTGCCCGCGCACGTTGTGTACAGCAATGGCGGTGGTACCTGTGGGCGCCGCCTCGCCGCGTTGCACTTTGTCTTCAGACTCCTGCAGGCGGCCGTGGGCGGGTGGGGGCTAACGAAAATTCCTCACTCGCCACTGGGACAGAGCGGGGGAGCTACTACGTAGTGAAACTACGGTACTCATTAGGCGCGATTCGAGCTAGAAGGGCGAGAGAACCTGGACAGACGCTTGGAGCGGGAAGGCATTAGCGACGGCGCGGCATGGGGTGCAGATTCAGATGCGGACGATCCGCCTTGCGACGTATAAATAGTGCTTGGTGGATCCACGATTTAGGCGAGCGAGTCTTTTTTGGTTGCCTTTTTCGCCCAGTGCTCTCTTTACTTCAGATAACAGAGCCGCCCTCACTCATCGCTATCAGGCCTACGGTATCAGCTATATCCCTTCGACACCAGTCGTATCCATCGACACCATGACCAGTCCCGAATCGCAGAAGCCCGTCTTCGTAGCGACGCATCCCCGCGCCTGCTCGACCGCCTTTGAGCGGGTACGCCTCCCATACTTGTGTAGTTGTGGGCCTTTCTGACTCGCCTAGCGTAGGTCTTCATGACGTGCCACGACACGATCAAGTGTGTTCATGAGCCCTTTGGCGATGCATACTACTTTGGCCCGGAGCGGCTGAGCGCGCGTTACGAGAAGGACGAGAAGACACGTATCGAGAGCGGCTTCAGCGGCAGCACATACAATGCCATTTTCGAGGCCATTGAGAAGCAAGGCGAAGAGGTACGTCTGTGGTCGCGTGCCTAAAGTGTTTTTTGCACTACTATGACGTCACCATGCCATGTCGGATCGTGAGTGCCCGATTGGGTACTCTGTTTACGATGTATCGTGCATGCTGTAATACGGGACTCATCCCTTCCCATTTCCCTCAATTCACGTCTCTATCGCACTTGCCATTTATCTCTTCTCATCCCTAACTTCTTCCCACTACCACATCTCATCTCCTCCCAACCGCTTCATCTCCCCCATCTCCTCCTAACCGCTCCATCCCCATAACTCCCCCCATTAATTCAACTTGTCCCAGTTACAATGGCTGACTCCTCAGGGCAAGCGGCTTTTTATCAAGGACATGGCTCACTACTGGGTGCCGCCAGCCTCAAAGCCCGTCAGCATTGCACCCTCGCTGCTCTCCTACACCGGCGTCACCGAAACCCCCAAGCTCAACACCCCGCCCTACCCTTACTCTACGACCGCCGAATCCGGCAACCCGACCGTCGTACCCAGTGCGCTGCTCTCTAAGTTTCACTTCGCCTTCCTCATCCGGCATCCGCGGAGCAGCATTCCGTCCTACTATCGCTGCACCGTGCCGCCGCTCGCCGAAGTCACCGGCTTCCACAATTTCGACCCCGAGGAAGCGGGCTACAAGGAGCTGCGTGCTGTTTTTGACTACCTCCGGAGCATTGAGCAGGTGGGACCGCGGGTGGCGGGGCAGGCGAATAACGGCGAGACAAATGGCATGGGTGACGGCGGCGTGGAGATCTGCGTTATCGACGCCGACGACATGCTCGATAACCCCTACGCTATGATCGAGCAATTCTGCCGTGCGACGGGCCTAAACTACAGCCCCGAGATGCTGACGTGGGACAACGAGGATGACCACCGGCGCGCAAAGGAGGCGTTCGAGAAATGGCGCGGCTTCCATGACGACGCCATCGCGTCGAAGGAGCTGAAGCCGCGGACGCACGTAAGTGGTGTGGGGCGGACATCTGGCACTCATACTGACACGGAGCAGAAGAAGGCGCCTAAATCGGACGAGCAGCTGTACGAGGAGTGGACGGCCAAGTTCGGCAAGGAGGGCGCCGATATTATGGCGCAGACGGTCAAGGAGAACGTCGAGCACTACGAATACTTGAAGCAATTTGCCGTTAAGCTGTGAGCGGTGAAGATGGAACCGTGCTGGGAAATGGAATGGCTGCGGCTAGACTCGATGGCCTTACTCAAGCGTAGACTTGGATAGGCTTCTATGATTGGTATCGCGGATTGGAGTGCTGTGTCACGACATTATGCAAGCCATGAGCATTCATGTAGCTATTGTCTAAGTTGCATCCGCACACCCCTTGCAAGACCAGACGCTTTCCTAAATGCGAATGTGACACCGGAAGGCCGAACGCTGTCATTCAGGACTTGGATCGGTTTGAATGAATCTGGTAAACTTCCACGTAACACTTTGGACTTCCGCTCCCCATAAACATGATCAGTAATTCCGGGTATCATAGTCGTACATGAAGTCATATTCCTACGTAAGCCATAGACTACATGTACAAAAGGAAATTCAGCAAGAAAATCGGGCCTATCTCAACGCCGTATGGAAGACTCGGTCAACATCCCGCCAATTCCATCACTCCTCCTCGGACTCCTCCTCGGCGTAACCTGAGTAAGCCTCCGCCATCTTCGTTCGAATGATGTCGAGGAGGCGTTGAACTTCGTCCTTCTCTGCCTTTAGGGCGGTGCTCTTTGCGGCAAGTTCATCTTTGAGGGCGGTGTTCTTCGCGGTAAGCTCCTCTTTGACGGCTGCCAACTTCCTCTTCAAACTCGCATCCGGTGGGGCGGAGGTGGCGGTCGTGGCCTGGCCGGCCATTTCCGTGATCTGAGCCTTCAAAGATTCGTTCTCGGCGCTGACGAGCTTGAAATTGGCATCAGCGGCGACCAGCATTTCTTCCACCTGTTGGGTGGAGGTCGCACCCAGGTAGGCAATGAGCCCATGCGCCCAGAGGGCGAGATGCTGGCACTCCTGGAGCTGTTGCTCCAGCTTGCTGAAGTCCTTGCGGGCGACCTGGGCGTCGTGGATGGCAGCGATGGCCTGCAGCTGAACCTGCTGGGCGCGGTTCTTGACGTCGGTGATGGCATCGTGAGCCTCACTGACCTGCTTCTCAGCCGCCTGGGCGCGGTCCTTTGCGGCCAGCATTTCCTCCTGCGCAAAACGGATGCGGCTGGCTGTGGTGGTGGCCTCCTTCTCCAGCTCTTCAACCCGGGCATTGGCATTGTTGAGGAAGCCCTCCAGCTTCTTGATGTGTTGCTGGCAGGCATTGTGATTGACATCAGCAGCCTGATTGAGGGTGATGGGGGGCGCGGCGATGGAGGCAGGCGACGTTTCTTCCATGCGTTCAAGCTCCGCAATGCGAGCCTGGAGTGCGTCGACGATGCGACGATGCGAGCTGTCGAGGTGGTGCTGCAGCCGCTGATGGAGGACCTCATTCTTTCCACGAAGATTGTCGAGCTTTTGCTCCAGCTTGCGCTGAGCTTCATGGCCTGATGACAGTTGCCGCTTGAGGATATCGATCGTGTCCAGGGCCTCGCGGTTGCTCTCGCATTCATGCGAAAGCTGTCTGTTCAGGCGGTACACCTTGTCCTCAAGCTCCCGCTGCCGCTCGAGAGTGTGTGCATCCTTGCGTTCCAGGAACTCGCGCTGGTATTTATCAGGGTAGCTGCAGTTCTTGAGCTTGTCCTTGAGGTGACAGATGTAGGTCCACGTGCCCAGAATGACGACGCCAGGAAGAAGGTGGAATGGATTGAAGAAGAGGGCCATGATGGCGGTGAGAAGGAGGACGGGAACACCGGTCTGAAGAAGGGACGCCATTCTGATGGTGATGGTGTTGGGATTCCGAATTGTGGTGAAAGGGAGATGTGGGATACTGGAACCAGGGGGTGGGGGTGGTGTAATTGGGGTTGTGGATGAGGAGAGGAAGAGGAGGAGGCAGAGGAGGAGGAGGTAGGTATGGTATTCATTCACCTCTGCGAGGCTGGCATTGAGCTTGGCACACAGGCGGGCAATCGTAGTGCCGCTGGACAACCGAGGAAATTGCCGGTTATGGAAAGTGGGCGCGCTGGTAGCTGAGAATGAGGGCAACTGCGACACTGGCGACAATGAGCAAACTATAAAAAGCACAGACCACGCGCAGTGATAAGCTCCTTATCTCGAAACGGCGGCTCAGTGAAAAGCTGTCTCCAGTCGCTGGCAGCATCGGACGACATGCTCATTGAGCACGATTGACGACCACGGTGTCTCAGAACGTGCTTTAGCGACCAGGAGAAGAAGACTTCGTGCTACGTGAGCAGGACCTACGGGCGCTGTGAGTAGGTCTGCGAGTCACATAGGATGGAAATGAGCGATGTGTAGAAGTGGTGGTCCGCTGCTTGGGGTATATCTCGATTTCGAACTCGATGTATCTAACGACTATATCCCCGCGAAGAATTCTGAAGCCGCCATTGTTAGCGTGATTTCGCGCATCGGGAATGACCAACCTTGCTCATAAACCGCCTGTCCTTCTCTCCCGGCAGCGGCCAGTTGTTCACGCCCCACCACCAGCGCCGGATGCGTGCGCCTACCGTGGCGCCTGAGAGCTGCGAAGCCCGGTTCCAATGCCTCCATCCGAACAACACCAGCGACCACATGGTACCCTGGGCAAGAGGAAGCAAGACCTAAACGTCAGCAGTGCACTGGGCGACACAGTTGACATACCTGGTCCCGAAGCGTGATCCAAAGCACCCCTCCCCAGCCGTCCGTCTTCTCGATACTCCGCAGATAGCTCTGCTCGAAGCGTAGATCTGGCAGCGGCGGCAGGTTTTGGTTACGCGGCAGCGGTCGCAGCACGGACAGTGGCACCTCGTCCTCTTCTACATCGGAAAATGTGCCCGCGGGGTCGATCGAGACGGGATCTTTCTTGCTGGCAGCGGTGCCCGGATTGACGTCGTGCGCGACAGATGGGTGGCGATTGATGGACGCCGACTGGATGGTCGACGCAATATCAAAGACGCCGGACGCCTGAGACGCCATCACAATTGCCGATGATTGACTGCGGTGCGCAGTGATGTGTCGTCGATGCGACGTTGATGAGGTGAGGTTGAAGCCAAGTCGGATCTTATCCGATAAGATCTGCCCCTCGCTGCTGCCCGCCATGCCCTCACCCGCCATCGTACCCTGCTATCGCCCCCCGTGGGGTCACAGAACCAACATAGAACTCTCGCACATATTCTCACGGCTCCCTCTCTACACTACAAAATCATGGGCAACGCAAATTCCCAGCTACTGGACAACATTGTGCAGGGGTCGAACTGTGCGTGCCGTCATCCGTCGTTGTTACCCACCTACTGACCCCCCGCTAGTCGATCGCGAGGAAGTCGACCGCCTGCGCAAACGGTTCATGAAGCTGGATAAGGTATGTCGGTGTATGTAATGTTCGATACAGTGTCACTGTTGCGCTGTCTGCAGCGTCACTCCACTGTCATCCTGCTTCTTGCAGCTCCATTCCGCACCGCTAACGCCTGTAGGACGGCTCCGGGACCATCGAGCGTGAAGAGTTCCTGTCGCTGCCCCAAGTGTCGTCGAACCCGCTCGCCACGCGCATGATAGCAATTTTCGATGAGGACGGCGGTGGCGACGTCGACTTCCAGGAGTTTGTATCCGGCCTCAGCGCCTTCAGCTCCAAGGGCAACAAGGAGGAGAAGCTGAAGTTTGCGTTTAAAGTATACGACATCGACCGCGACGGCTTCATCAGTAACGGCGAGCTCTTTATTGTGTTGAAGATGATGGTGGGCAGCAATCTGAAGGACCAGCAGTTGCAGCAGATCGTCGACAAGACCATAATGGAAGCGGACTTGGACCGCGACGGCAAGATCAGCTTCGAGGAGTTCAAGAAGATGGTGGAGAACACTGATGTGTCGATGAGCATGACGCTGGGTACGTGTGGCAGACTGCCAGCATTCATGGGACACACTGACGGTTCTAGACCAGTTTTGATCACGGCGAGTTTGAGCTTGGAGTTTGGAGCGACGTGGGGTTTGAGCAGGCCTTTGGCAGCCTGGTGCTCCGACAGCTCTGGCTCTGGTGCTTTTACGGCACTGCAGCCCACAGCGGTCTATGGTCTACGGATGTCCAACCACATGAATAAAATACCCAATTCGATTACTGGACGTTTCCGCAGAGAGCGCGCCGACATTTTGGCAACGGCAGTGGCCTGGCAGTCGTGATTTCTGGCAACAGTGGATAACATGATGGCGATTTCGGCACGGCGGTGATAGTTATTGAGAGTAGTCAAGCCGATTTTATACAAGGTGGTCCTGATGATTATGTATGCCTATGCCTGGTAGTGGCGAGACGACGAGCTTGCATCTCATCTGGCTAACCATACAGATACCGGTACCCTACTGTAGTATGGCTATCTCACCGTGGCCTCTGATATGAAGATGATATTATAATAGCCGATCCGCGAAGCCGCTTTGTTGAATCGTGTGGCTCACCGGCCGCGCCATCGCTAGCCACCCGACAGTGGGCCCGGAAAGACGCGAGGGACCCTGTCTGCGGAGACGCGGTCCACCCCTAGCGGACTGACGGTTGAAAGTTGAGGATGCGAGGAACGAATCCAATTCTGAATTTTGCACATTTTGCGCCTTTAGCTGCTCAACCAAAGGTGCCTTTTGATGTCTTTGTATGTCGCCGGTGTCCGACTGGTGTCCTCTCAACGGGCCAGAGGACTGGCTGCCAACGCCACAGCAGGGCGGGGACCCTGCTCAACGGCAATCGTCTCCCTCTGCCCAGTTCGCAAAGTTGCACCGTTTGTGATTACATTGCGTCGAGCGAAACCGGCACCTGTGTGTTCTTGTCTCTCGTCTGTCCTTTCGTCTGTTCTCCTTTCCAAGCCCGGCACTCATCTTCTCGTCTGACATCCCTTCCGAGGGCCCATCACTCCTCCTGTCATCTGTCATCCTTCCCCCTTCCCCCTTCCACCCTCATTGCTTCACGCGCGCCCATGAACTAGGCGTCGAAGCCGCACCATGCGTCCTCCAACAACGAGGCAAGCATGCGGACGTTACCAATTCGAGCCGCCGCGAACGGCCGCATATATGGCATCACGATAGCACGCCGTCACTTCCACGACTACTTCGTAACGCACTTGCCGTCGTCGTCGCTACATCCCGACTCGCGCTCGGTGCCGCACCACAAGCTGCCGCGTAATGAATCCGTACCCCACGACCCGCGCAGCTCAAATCGCTCACCTGCGGCGCCTCCCATGGTCGGCATCTCGCGCGAGCTGACTGTCGTGCGCATTCCGCTCAAGAGTGCGAAACATCACTTTGGCGCGACGACAAGCCGTGGCCAGCGCCCGTATAACGAGGATGCCTACCAAGCGGGCACGATTGAGATTCCGGCCTTTGCGAAGAGGCGCCCAATGAGTTTGACACGACAGCAAACCAACATGGGCACGTCGGCAGACAGCGCAAGCGGCGATCCGCAAGTCTTTTACTATGGCGTCTTCGACGGACACGGAGGGAGCGAGTGCAGCGAGTTTCTCCGTGACCGCCTGCACACGTACGTCGAGGAGAGTGCGCAAATGTTCGAGCTACAGAGCAGCCTGAAGCGGCGCGAGGGCGAGATCACGGCATTTGGGCAGTCGCGGGGGGGCACCGGAACAGCTGCAGCAAGAGACACGAGCGAAGCAGCAGCGGAAAGGCAATCTACGGACGGATCTACGGACAGATCTATGGACAAATCTACGGAAGAGACATCTATAGAGCCATTGGGGCCATTGGAGCCATCTACAAACGGGCCCAAATCGGAGTCCGGCATCGAAAGGAAGCGGAAGCGCGCCGAGCGCACAGAGCAGCTGCAGCGCGACCTCCTGCGTGCCTGGCGCGACCTCGTCGGTGGCTACTATCGCCGCTTCAAGCCCGAATTCTTCTCCTCAAATAGCGGCGGAAAGGGCCGCGTCCTTGTCGAAGACGCGAAGAGCACGTCTGATCCGCCGGACAGCCCCAAGTGCAGCGCCATCGAGACGGTGCTCGAGTACGCATTCCTCAGGGCGGATTACGAGTTCGTCTCCGCGCAGGCGAGCAAGGCGGAGGATTCGGTCAAGGACGATCGCGCCATCAACGCTGACGACATACTCGGCGACCCCGCGCGAAAACAGGTCATCGGTGGCCCGAAGCGCTTCAAGGGTGGCAGCACGTGCAGCGTGGCGCTGATTTCGACTCCGACGGCGATGCCGTACTGGCACCCGTCGTCGCCAGCAACGCTCGTAACGTCACACGTCGGCGATACGCGCATCCTGCTCTGCGAGACGAGCACCGGGCTCGCGGTTCCGACGACGACCGACCACCACCCATCGCACCCGCGCGAGGCGGACCGCATGCGCCGCTACGCCGCGACGTTTGTGACCGACAGCTTCGGCGAGGAGCGCGTGCTCGGGCTCGCTAACACACGCGCGTTCGGCGACATGGCGAGCAAGCGCATCGGCGTGTCAGCTGAGCCGGACATTACGCTGGTGGAGATGTCGCCGGCGCAGTATTCGTTCATCGTGCTGGTGTCGGACGGCGTGTCCGGGACCTTGAGCGACCAGGAGATTGTCGACATTGTCAAGGAGGCGAAGACGCCGGAGGACGGCGCGCGTGCCGTGGTAGCGTTTGCGACCGAGGTCACGACGGAGGGCGACAATGCGACGGCGCTGGTGGTGCGGCTTGGGGGGTGGGAGCGACGAAGCGAAGGGGGGGTGGGAAGTCTGGGGACGAAGGAGATGCGCGACTGGCGGCGGGAGGAGGCGCTGGATCCACGCACGCGACGGCGGTGACACAATTAGTGCTGGAGATATGAAGGACTGTGGTATGATGGAGTGATGAGAAGGGGCCCGAATCTGTGGTGGTTGGTCACAATGTGAAAAGCCGAGTAAATTCATGGGTATGGTAGGTCTTCATGGATGGTGAGACTTCACGGATGTACATTTTCACCACTCGAGTCTTTTGTAGCTCGCTTTCAGCAGCCTGCTCTTTAGTCTAGTGTCTGCGCTGGGATATAATAAAAGCATGAGGTGGACAACTGCGATAGAGGGCATGGAGAGCGGCACGGAGAGCGGCACGGAGAGCGGCACGGAGAGTGGCATGGAGAGTGGCATGGAGAGTCTTGTAGGAGCGCATCTGTCTACACGGATACACGGCGTCTAGCGAAGGGAAGCATTTCGGGATACTCGTTTGTTTCTAGAGTACATAATGCTGTGGAACCTAATGGCGACGGTCTGCGGTGGTCTGCGGCGGTCTGATGGAGAGGAGCATATTCGCCCGGACACATGCGCGCAGGGCAACAAATGGCAGACAAAAGAAGTGAATAACCAGTGGGTTTCTAGAAGCACCTCCTATGCGACACAGCCAATCACCCCTCCAAAGGACATGCGGCTGGGTTCGGCGACTTGCGCGCTATTATTTGTCTACCGAAGCATACGCTGCTGTTCCCATAGGCCCGCTATACGGATGTACTTCGTTCGTCGGCTAGGTTAGGCTCCACCCCACACAGAGAGCCGCGCAGGGCAGAGGTTCAAATTTGCGGTCTGCGTCTGGCATCTGGCGTCTGCAGTGTGTGTGGGCGGGCTTGCGGTCGGCACCCACTTTTTGAGGGTTGACTCACTGCTTTCGTCTCCATTATTGCCTCGACGACGTGAGCGATCTCGTAGTAGTGTGTACAGTAGACTGTCAGCACATGAGAAGACAAGAGGCGGAGAGTGTCGGAGCGAATCAGAGAGACAGATGACAGAATGGCGGTAGTAGTTTATAGTAAGATTCAGTACTCAGTAATCCGTAGAATCAAGGGAACATTGTTGATGCATTGATATGGGCAACTGTTGTGTGTGTGTGTGCGCGCGTGTGTGTGTGTGTGTGTGTGTGTGTGTGTATGTGTGTGTGCGTGTGTGTGTGAATGTGTGTGTGTGTGTGTGTATGTGTGTATGTGTGTATGTGTGTGTATGTGTGTGTGTGGAGACGCGCGCCTGGAGCTTCACGTGCGTACGCAGTAGTCGCTGCTCCCACACCGTCCATTATTATTGCCTGACTGCCTATTATCCGCTTGGACTGCTTTTCCCCTCCCCCCTCCCTTCCTTTCCCCCCCCCCCCTCCTCATCTCTACCCCCCTAAGGGAAATCGCAGACAGCCCTTGACGTCTTCGCCGCCCACACTCACCGCGCCTGCCTTCTTTCCGCAGGTTCGCTGCCTGAACCCGGCCGTGCCTTCCAGCTTCCAAGACCTTTTTGCAGGACTCTCTCTCAACTCACCCGCCCCGCCCCACACCCCCGAAACGCACTTCTCTTTACACCTCCATCCTCAACAACGAACTCTCCAACTCTCCAGCAACCCCACAGCTACACTTTACTGCTTCAACTTTACGCTCTCGCTTCCCGCACTGATCTTTGTGCTTCTTGATTCTCTGCCTTTTACAATCCCTACTACACCAGACTTCGTCTTTCCCCTCCCTCCTTCGACCGTCGACCGTCAACATTCCCCTTTTGATCACGGGTGCTCGTGGTTGCATGTACACATTTCAACCTCCCGCCTAAACTCGTATCCTAGAGACACACCTCTGCACCCCCACCCACATATTCTCCCCTTTCAACTGCCTGAAGACGGTGAACACGCCCCCATCTATCATCATGGACGTCAACGCCGTGCTCGAAGGCACCCTCTCACCGAGTTTGTTCTTCCGTCCCTTTCCGTCGCTACCTGCTGACCGCCTCCAGATGCCGAAGTGCGCTTGAGGTCCGAGACTCAACTCAACCAGGCCGCTGAAGCCGACTTTGTACGTCATTTGACCCTCTCTAGGTTCCCCAATGCTGACCCTGCCTCGTAGTCGGGCTACCTCTCGCGGCTCGCCCACGAGCTCGCCAACGATGATGCCGGCCCCAATATCCGTGTCGCCGCGGGTCTCGCGCTGAAAAACTCCTTTTCCGCCCGCAACCTTATGCGTCTGCGCCAGGTGCAGGAGCGCTGGTTGACGCAGATCGACGGTTCCGTTAAGACGAATGTCAAGGCACTTGCGCTCAAGACGCTTACATCCAATGACTCCCGTGCGGGTCAGGCTGCGGCGCAGTTCATCTCTGCGATTGCCGCCATCGAGATCCCCCGCAACATGTGGCCGGAGCTGATGCCCACCCTTGTCGAGAGCGTGGGTAGCGGCGCTGCTCACCAGAAACAGGCGTCGCTGACGACCATCGGCTACATTTGCGAGGCGGAGGACCAGGACCTGCGCGAGTCGTTGGCAGCGCACTCCAACGCCATCCTGACCGCCGTCATCCAGGGTGCGCGTAAGGAGGAACAGAACGATGACGTGCGTAATGCTGCCATCACTGCGCTGAGCGACTCGCTTGAGTTTGTACGATCCAACTTTGAAAACGAGGGCGAGCGCAATTACATCATGCAGGTCATCTGTGAGGCTACGCAGGCCGATGACTCGCGAATCCAGCAGGGCGCGTATGGCTGCCTGAACCGCATCATGAGCCTGTACTATGACAAGATGAAATTCTACATGGAGAAGGCGCTGTTCGGCCTGACCGTGCAGGGCATGCGTAGCGAGGAGGAAGACGTAGCGAAGCTCGCCGTCGAGTTCTGGTGCACGGTCTGCGAGGAGGAGGTCACGATTGAGGATGACAACCAGCAGGTGAGCGATACTTTTTTTGTGGTAGTGCGCCAATACTGACGTTTCCAGGCCCAGGCGGAGGGCTCGACCGAGCTGCGCGAGTACTTCAACTTTGCGCGCATCGCAACCACTGAAGTCGTGCCGGTGCTTCTCGAGCTGCTGACGAAGCAGGACGAGGACGCGACCGACGACGAGTACAACGTCTCGCGCGCCGCATACCAGTGCCTGCAGCTGTGGGCCCAGGCCGTCGGGAATACCATCGTGCAGCCGGTGCTCGGGTTCGTCGAGACGCACCTGCGCGCTGACGACTGGCACTTCCGCGACGCCGCAGTGTCGGCCTTCGGCGCCATCCTTGAGGGGCCGGACGAGAAGATGCTCGACCCCATTGTGAAGCAAGCGCTTCCCGTGCTGATCGCCACGATGAGCGACAGCGTCGTCCAGGTCAAGGACTCGGCCGCGTACGCGCTCGGTCGCATCTGCGAATTGTGTTCCGAGTCGGTCGACCCCATGCTGCTCGCGCCGCTGATCACCGCCTTCTTCGAGGGCCTGTCGAGTCACCCAAAGATGGCGTCGTCGTGCTGCTGGGCGTTGATGAACCTGGCGGAGCGCTTCTCGGGCGAGCCCGGCAGCCAGCAGAACGCCCTGACCCCGCACTTTGAGGCGAGCCTGACGCATCTGCTGCAGGTGACGGAGCGGTAAGTACGCGTCTCCCCGCTGATAATAGTGCTAACGATGCAGACCCGACACCGACAACACACTGCGCACCGCCGCCTATGAGGTGCTCAACGCTTTCGTCACTAACGCGGCGAATGACAGCTTGCAGATGGTGGCGAGCCTGTCGACCGTCATCCTCGAACGCCTCGAGAAGACGATCCCGCTGCGCCAGCAGGTTGTAAGCTTCGAGGACAAGAATCTGCTCGATGATATGCAGACGAGCCTTGTGAGTGTCATGATGGCCATCATCCAGCGTCTTGAGGGCGAGATCAAGCCGCTCGCGGACCGCATCATGAGCACGTCGCTTGCTCTTCTTAACAGCAGCAACGCCAAGTCGAGCGTGCCAGAGACTGTTTTTGCGGCTATTGGCGCGCTCGCGAATTCGCTCGAGGTGAACTTCCTACCGTACATGGAAGCCTTCTCGCCGTATCTTTACAAGGGCCTCGAGAACCACGACGAGCCCAGCCTGTGCTCGATGTCGATCGGGCTCGTCAGCGACATCACGCGCGCGCTGAACGAGCAGGTGCAGCCGTGGTGCGACGGTTTCATGAACCGGCTTCTGCAGGACCTGCAGGTGGGGTGGACTATCCTTTCCGTAATCCATGCTGACCGTAGACAGAGCCAGGCGCTCAACCAGCAATTCAAACCGGCTATCCTGCAGTGCTTCGGCGACATTGCGCAGGCGATCGGCGGCCACTTCGAGGCGTATCTGCCGATCGTTGCGCAGGTGCTGCAGCAGGCGTCATTAGTGAACGCCGGGCCAGACCACGGCTACGAGATGGTCGAGTACGTTGCGTCGCTGCGCGAGGGCATCATGGACGCATGGGACGGCGCGATTGTGGCCATGAAGACAGGAGGCAAGGCAGCGGCAATGGCCCCGTACGTGGAGCATATCTTCGGCCTGCTGCACATTGTGTACCAGGACATGCACCGCACGGAGGCGCTGCTGCGGTCATCAATGGGCGTGATTGGGTGAGTCCCCGGATTTGAATACATGAACAGCAACGCTAACCGCACAGTGACATCTCCGAGGCGTTCCCCAACGGCGAGTTCACCGAATTCTTCCGCCAGGACTGGCTGTCGCAAATGGTCAAAGAGGCGCGTGCGAACCGCGACTACTCGGACCGCACCAACCAAACAGCCCGCTGGGCGCGCGAGCAGATCAAGCGCCAAACCGGTATGTATGGAGCGGAATATGGCCTCTTCCGTCGTAGCACGCCACTGATAACTGCCTGACGCAACAAAAAAATTGGAAATTTTTGGCACGTAGTGGCTTGCTAACGGCGGATAGGGCTGCCGGACGAGGATGACTCGCTGGCGCTGATGCATTTTGGCTAGTACTAACTTCCTCAGGCGGTGCCAGCGGACAAATCATGCCTTAGGCGAGTCCGTTCTCCGCGGCTGCTGTCGCGGCTGCTTGTCACGGCTGCCTTGTCGCACCCAGGCCAGAGCCAACACCGAGTGGTCACGTCGCCAGGCCTCGCCGGCGTTCACGACGACATAGCGACGACTGCCTTTCGCGACGGCCATTGCAACGACTGCTATCCCCGCGACAGCTGCTATCCCCGCCCCGAGCCCCCCGCATCACCACACTCATCACCCCACTCATCACCCCACTCATCACCCCACTCATCACCACCGCCCCCCCCCCCCCCCCCCCCCCCCCCCCCCCCCCCAGCACCTGAGCAGAGCACCTGCACCACGAACATCATAGACCTTGTCGTACCGATGTTATGTAGCCATCCATATCTGCAATCCAGTCACTGCACAATCACAGTTACAGTCTTGCACGATCCTGCCTTGCTCACGTTTTCCTTGCCCTCTGTCCTCCCTGCCGCACCTCCCGTTCCCGTCTCCCCGTCGTCGTTCCCGTCCTCGCTCCCATGCACAAACCTCCACATAGATTGTACGGTGTTCGAGGTTGCCCCAGTGTTTTTGTCGCTCCACTACACCAGCACCGCTTTGTCGCTCATAGCACTCTGTTGCTCACATTACGCTCTTTGTTTGCCTTTTTGGTGCTGTTTCTTTGTGGAGCCGCTTTAAGGCGGCGGTGGATATGTAGACCTCAACGTCTCGATGGGTTATGGTGGTACAGGTGATAGACGTATTGCCTTTCGGACGGATGAAGGACGGATGTAGGCGTACGGTTTGGCTCGTTAAAGAGAGATACCGGTGTTACTGGTCAGTTGGCCACGATGATGGCTGCAACTGGCTGCAATTCTACAATGGATGAATTTACCGATATTTATTGAAATGCACCGCTCGTGACCGGCGACGTCGTGGCGAGTCATAGGCGCGCGTCGCGTACGCGTAACTTTGAAGTCGCGGCTGCCTCGCGCCTTCCCTGCACGGTGCCCGGCCAACGGGTTCAGCCACGGTGACCTCACTTCGACCACCCACCTCCACGACACCCCCGCATTACACTTCAAGCCCCAAACTCTCCAAACCTGCGAAGAAGACGCAAAGGCCAGCAAGCAAACAACTATCGCCGTCTGGCAACCTTCTGCTCCAACAGCAACTTTCAATACAGCCTCCGACGTAACGATGCCGTCCGCTACTTCTACTCACCGCAACAAGCGCCCCTACCAACCCTCGATTACGTCCTTCTTCTCACCCGTCGACGCCGACACCTTTCGCAGTCAAGCTGCTCCACCGCCCTCGGCTCCAGTCTTGCCCGACGCGGTGCAGGCCTCGCTGTTGACCGTCGGGATGCGGATCCGTAAGGCGGTGCCGGAGGGCTACAAGACGCACAAGACCACGGCAGCGAAGAGCCTAGACAGCACCTCAGAGCGCGACATCGGGATGCTTAGGGCCCCACCCCAGCGGCCGCGTGAACTAGTGCCCTACTGCGGGCTTCTGAAGGTTGGCGGGATGGAGCAAAGCGTCGATGGCTTCGGCGAGGAGTGGATGGGGTCCCAGGAGAGCAATGTTAGTGTGCAGGAAGAGGACGCTGTCAAGGGGGCGCGGAAGCGGTGCGCAGATGACGAGGACGAAGACGAGGATGGTGACAAGGACGAGGAAATTGTCGATCCGGTGGAGGGGCGTGTATACGCGCAGATGAGGCGCCGGGTTCAGAGGCCTGCTGCGACCGAGGACTTTGAGGAGGCCGAGTTCCTCATGGATGAGGGCGAGGTGGGGGTTTAGTTGACGACATTGAACCTACGAGACGGGCCGACACATTACTACTGGTGTGCTACTAGCTCAAAATACTTGTGGCACCGACGGGGAATTTGGCCTTGCGTGGCATTCTGGATTACGGTACTGTGCTACGGAGTTTTTTCTGTGTACCGATACGATGCTTGCGGCGGCGTTGTGGTGTTTGAGACTCGGGTAATTGTGGGGGGAGCTTTGATCTGGTTTACTGTAACGTTATCACGATGGGAGGCGCAGAATGGAGATGGTTATCACTATGGGCGTCATCATCCCCGCCAGCCTTCGAGTGCAAGACTTCTGGCCACGGTCCTAATATTCAATGCATCTTCGATACTGACGGAAGCAGCACGCAGGACCGAGGGAGCGAGGGAGCGGATGAGAGTCTACACCATCAGACCACATGGCAGGATCGCCAAACCACCGCAATCGGATCGAGCTTCCAAAATTGGCCTTTCACCTGCCACACCTTTCCCCGCCCTTCATGATATCGGACGCAACCTGCGGTACACCGTCCGCTTGGCTCACAGAGATTCCGCTTAACTATCGGCGACGGGACGCATGCGTACGTGGACCCCCGGCGCCGAGATATCGCTGGCGGCTCGGCTATCTGCCCTCATTAACGTCCCTACAAGGCTGATGACGGTGGCCGACACACGGCGTTCGACTTCATTTGGCCTCTGAGTGGCGTACAAATTCTGAGCGACGACGAAATTCTGAGCGACGCATTCGCGATCGATAATACGTTCCCCAACATCATTAGAGCCATTCACATTGAACGCTCACCCTCCAGCATCAACACCACCCCGACGCGCCGTCCGTTCCACGGATGCTCGTGCTCGGCCAGCAGCCGGGCAATATACCTCGGCACGCCCCACGCAGCGATCTGCCGGAAATTGCCCTGCACAGCACGCTCCCGATTTGCAATCCGTACCTGCATCTCACGCCCGCGCCCAGCCAAGCGGTCCTACGATAACCAGCGCCGGATACCTGGATCAGCGAGATGAAGCCGGATCTTCCGCACCGCGTGTGATGTGAGAGTACCGGTTCAGGCAGTAGCGTCGCTATTGTTGTCCCCCATATGGGAGCTGTGACGTTGCCCATCGAGCCGTTGTGCCCAGTTTTTCCGCCCAACGAGAGAGGGGGCGTCGATATGAATTTATTGCCCGAGCGGGGGATATATAGCAGTCGTGGCCGCAACGTCGAGGGTCGACATCTTACGACGTTCACTTCACGCCACCCTACGACTCACGCTCTTTACACACCACTCTCACTTCCTTCACCATGCGTCTCCTCTCCGTGCTCCTTGCGCTCCTCCCCCTCGCCGCCGCACGCTGCTACCCCTCGAACGAGCGCCAGGAAAAGTGGAACGACAAGCAGGATGCCTTCCGCGCGGTGAAGAACGCATGTAAAACGGCCTCCCAAAACACGTTCCAGCTGCACGAGGCCCGTACACTGTGTGTGCCCGGTGCTCGCGGGCAAGGCTACGAGTTCTTCGCCGTTATGGATCAGGATCCCGCGGGCACGGGACGGTACAAGCTCGAGTACGACGAGTGCCTGGACCGGTACAATACGAATGTGGACTCGTGTGAGAGGGGTGGGGTTACGAATAATAAATATATGAGCTTCACGTGGGTCTTTTCTGCGATGGGGTATGGGATGCTTGCTAATGACGACAGATTGGTGCCGAAGCGTGGGGGATGCTAGGAGCGTTAGCGGAGTTTGAATCATGGCCGTTTACTTGTACATATTCAGGTTGGAGCGTACATTGTATGTCTATTATTGTTTAACCAAGAATGGAGCGCGTGTGGATTTTCGCCGGCATCGCGGAATAATTCGTGCCTGAAATAGCTCCACGGACTTGGCTCCGGAAGAACCGGGCTATTCTTGGAGGAGGATATGGAGCATGGTCTTGGGCCAGTCTCCCCTCTGGCATAGGTACCCTGCGCAGAACAAATTCTTCTGGTGCTACTTTCGGGGCGGTCAAATTCACTCGCGAAGCAGTTCAATTTATGTCAAGCTTGTATTAGCTTTCTACGTCGTGATCATGTCTCATAAGCCGTAACCGCTAAACGCCCATCTGAAAACATTTAGTGCTCCTCCGCGAAAATCTAATTGTACAGCTCCATGTCCGCGTCATCGTCCACAATCTCATCCACCGCATCCTCGTCGTCGTACATCTCGCTATCGTCGCTTTCCAGCTCCGTGTCGCCGTGATTAGGCACCACCTGAACGTGCCCGTTCTCAAGCACCACGTGCGCACGCTCGCCATCGCGAATGCCGCCACGCAGGATGAGCACGGCCATGCGGTTGAGCACCTCCTTCTCGATGAGACGGGCAAGGGGACGCGCGCCGTACGCCGGCGAGTACCCGGCCGACCCGAGGTAGTCGCGCACCTCGTCCGACATAACGATGGTGACATCGCGGCCGTTGTTCTTGAGGCGCTTCTGGATCTCGGTGATGCGCAGGTCGACAATCTTGCGAATCTCGCGCCGAGTCAACCGATTGAAGATGACGATGCTCGAGATGCGGTTCAGGAACTCGGGCAGAAAGTAGTTGCGCAATGCCGTCATCACCATCTCGCGCGTCGTCGGGTCGATCTTGCCGTCCGGCGAGTTCGGCCGCGAGAGATACTCGGCGCCAAGATTTGACGTCATGACAACGATACAGTTCTTCCCGTCCACGACGCGGCCCTGTCCGTCAGTGATGCGCCCGTCGTCCATGAGCTGCAGCAAGACGGTCAGCACTTCCTTCGCCGCCTTCTCGACCTCGTCAAAGAGCAGAATCGAGAATGGACGCCGCCGCAGCGCCTCCGTCAGTTGGCCACCGGCGTCATGCCCGACGTACCCGGGCGGGGCACCGATCATGCGACTGAGCGAGTGGCGCTCCTGGTATTCGGACATGTCAAAGCGGATCATCGACTTGGGGTCGTCGAAGAGGAATTCAGCGAGCGCCTTAGTGAGAAGCGTCTTACCGGTGCCGGACGGACCGCAGAAGAGGAAGCTCGGCGGCTGGTTCGGGTTGGCGAGGCCGGAGCGCTGAAGGCGGATGGCGTTGGAGACGGCCTTGACCGCTTCGTTCTGGCCGACAACCGTGTGAGTGAGAGCGCGCTCCATGTGGAGCAGCTTGTCCTTCTCAGACGTCTTAAGGCGCGTAACGGGGATGCCCGTCCAGCGCGCGACTATCTCGTTGATCTGGTCCGGCCCGACAGAATCCGTCATGAGCGGCGCCTCATTGCCTTGGCGCGCCTGCATCTCCATGTCCTGCTGCCTCTTGTCCTTCTCCATCTTCTCAATCTTTTCCTGGACGCCGGGGATCGCATAGTATTGGAGGTCTGACGCAGTGGTGAAGTCTCTCGCGCGCTCGGCCTCGGCGAGCTTGACCTTGAGCTGGTCGAGCTTCAGTTTGGCCTCCTGGATCTCGCGGCTACGCTCCTTTTCGTATTCGTACTTTTCACGAATCGGGCGCAACTCCTCTTCGACGTTCGCGGCTTCGGCCTGGGCTTCCCTGAGCCGAGTTTTGGATGCATCGTCCTTCTCGCGCTCGAGCGCGTGGATTTCGATCTGGAGCTGACGCAGCCTGCGCTCCATAGTATCAAGGATTTCGGGCTGCGACTCGCGTGCGACGCGCACGGCGGCGGCGGCCTCGTCGACGAGATCGACTGCGGAGTCGGGCAGCCGGCGCTGGGTAAGGTAGCGGGCCGCGAGAGTGGCAGCGGCGACGATGGCACCGTCGAGGATTGTGACACCGTGATGCGTCTCGTAGCGCTCTTTCAATCCGCGAAGAATCGACACCGTCTCGGGGATCGAGGGTTCCTTGATGAGAACCTGCTGGAAGCGGCGCTCAAATGCCTGGTCCTTTTCGATGTACTTGCGGTACTCGCCGAGTGTTGTCGCACCGATGCAGTGCAGCTGACCACGGGCAAGCATCGGCTTAAGCAAGTTCGCTGCGTCCATGCCGCCCTCGCCAGAGGAGCCGGCACCCATGAGGAGATGGATCTCATCGACGAATAGGACAATCGTCTCCTTCGATTCCTCGATCTCTTTGAGAACACCCTTCATGCGCTCCTCGAATTCGCCGCGGTACTTGCTGCCAGCGACGAGTGCGCCAACGTCGAGTGAAAGAAGCTTGCAGGCAGAAAGGTTCGCCGGCACGTCAGCGTTGACGATGCGAAGGGCCAGACCTTCAACAACGGTAGTTTTGCCGACGCCGGGCTCGCCGATGAGAACGGGATTGTTCTTCGTGCGGCGGGAGAGGATCCGGACAACACGGCGGATCTCCTCTTCGCGGCCGATGACGGGGTCAATCTTGCCTTCGCGAGCCATCGCGGTCATGTCGATAGTGAACTTCTTCAGGTTTTCGTTCTCCTGCTCAGCGTCCGCCGTCTTCGAGTCGACACGCTTCGTACCGCGGATCTGCTGGATCGCCTGGTCGACGAGGTTGGGACGGGGGATGTTGGCTTCGGTGAGACAGCGCTGGATGTTGGCGTCCTGGACGAGCGCCTGGATAAGGTGGTCGACCGCGATGAAGCTATCCTTTTGCGTTTTCTGAAGCTCGTTGGCGGCCCGCAGGACCTTGGAGAACTGCGGCGACATTGACACCTGCTCCGGCGGTGGATCTTGCGACGGCAGGCGGACGAGTGACTTCTTGAGGGCGCGGTCGAAGAGCTGCGGGTCGCCGTGCGCGCGCTCAATGACCTGGCGGAAGAGGGGCGCGGCATTCGCAGCGTGCGAATCATGACCTTTGTTCTGTTGATCCTTTGAAAGGTCCGGTGGAGGGTCGATGAGGGAGACAGCGAGGTGGATGGGCATGATCTGAGTGTGGGCGTAATTCTCCGCGAGCTCACCGGCGTCGGCGAGCGCGCGCTGTGCGCGTTCCGTAAATTGCATGTTACTAGCCATGGTTCGTTGTTGTTTGATGAAGACGAGAAAGAGAAGGTAAAACCAGAGGAGAGGGAGATTTAAGTAGTCGAGGTCGAGGAAGTGTTCATGGAAAGAGGTGGTGCTGGTGCATTCTCGAAATGGCGTGAGGCTCGAGAACAAACCGGGAAGCGGGGTGCGTCATCGTGGAAGCATCGAGGTGTTTCTACAGGGATACCATATTAGGTTAGCGGTTATCAGTTTTGGGTTAGAGCGGGGACAATCCGGGTTTAGCGTAAAATAAGTGGTGGGGTCGTGGTGGTCGGGCCGGTGCGGCGCCAAACTGCCGAGTTGAGCTGGGAATGCGGGCCGGATATTTGCTGCCTGCCGCACTTTTGCCTTAAGCAATAATTTTGCCTTGCCAACAACCATCCTCCACACTCACTTCTCCACTCCTGGGCGCTGAAAGTTGTTGGCAACGTTCGACCTTGGGCCGGTCGCAACTATCGGTCTGCGTGACAGCCGCTGGTCATGCCTGCGGTGGGCACGGGACTTCGATCATCTCCAAAATAAGTCGAGAACTTCGCTCTAAAAGTCACGAAGTTGGATCCAGGGAACTGCTGCTGCACACTGCTGGGCATGGGACATGAGCATCTGCGCCCTCTTTGTCGTATGAGATGCAAACTGCCAGTTGGAGACGGAGCCTGTGAAGTTGAGCCAATGTCAAAGTCATATCAGGTGGTGTCACCGATCATGCTACTGCATCAGATCAAATCTCAGATTCCATATCGCACACTATCGAAATGAGTACCGTACGTCAAACCCTGGATGCCTGCGCCGTGCCCCAAACGCCGCCCATGACCGCCTACATTACATTTACCCAGCACGCTGGTATATGCCGCAGACCATGGCGTGATCGCGCTCAAACGGCTCGAGTGTAAGTTGCTCTTTGGGTTTGATACGCCTTGGACAGTCAGCGATGTATAAACAGGGAGGCATTGGTACATACTCGGCACGCATCTTCTCGACCTCGCGCGCGAAGACAGCTTCGGGCGCCGCCGTGCTGTCGATGCAGTTGGCCTTGATCGAGACGACGACGCCGCCGCCAACCTTGAGGAACTGGTGCGCGTTAAGCCCGACAATACGCGCTTGATCAGGCTGGGCGACATCGGCGAAGATGCAATCCACCATGCCAACGAGCATGCGGTACCGCATCGGGTGCCGCGCGTCTTCGACGATCGGGATCACGTTCGTGCGGTGCGTCGCCATGTTGACGAGGTCGCGGCCGCTGCGATGGCTGAACTCGACCGCGTACACTGTACCCTCCTTGCCGACAATGTCTGCAACATGGGAGACTGACGTGCCACTGGCCGCACCGAGGTAGAGCACCTTACTGCCGGGGCCCTGGGTTGTTAGTGGGGCTTAATATTTAGGGGATGACCCACCATGTAGATATTCTCCATGCCGCCGATGATACCGGCCGCAAGCTTGGAGCGGAAAGGGTTCCACACGCGGTATTCAACAGATGTCGGCGCATCGTCGCCGTTTGCGTCCTTGAGCGAGCCCTGCACAACGACACGTTTCTCGCCGTAGACGGACTCACCGGGCGTGAGGTTGACGGTGACGAGCAGGTCTTCCTTGCCACGCGCAACGAACACACCCTTGTGGCGTCCCCACGGCTCCTAATAGGTGTAAGTAGTTGTTGGTGTAGACAGCACGAAGACGTACAATGATAACCTTCTGGCCGCCCTTTGCGCCCGCACCGCCGCCACGGCCGCCGCGCGCGCCGCCGCGAGGAGCACCACGGCCGCCGCCACGGCCACGACCACGATCACCACCGCGTGGTGCACCGAAACCGCCTGTGATGTTAGAAAGGCCATTAAGTGCAGAGACAAGACCAACCACGACCGCCGCGTGCTCCACCGCGCGACGGAGCACCACCACGCCCGCCGCGACCGCCCCGAGGAGTAAATGGGGGCATTATATGAGAATCTGAATCGATTGAGAGTCGGTACGACACGTAGTGGTAGAGATGTGCAGGGGGACGTAGACTTGAGCAAAAAAAGTAGAGGACGTTGCGGAGAACGAACGTGAAAAGCTGTTCTCGACCAGCTCCCAGAATTTTTTCGCTTAGCTCCAGCACCCCCTGCACGGACAAACCTTTTTACGACGGCCAAGCAACCACGCCCACCACTGAAAATTGCCAAACCAACGACTTCATTGACACCGACGACACGACAACCTCCGACACCACCACACATCATGGTTCGCTACGCCGCTACGCACATCGAGTCCGGCAAGTCGGCGCGCGCGCGCGGCTCCTACCTGCGCGTGTCGTTCAAGAACACGCGTGAGACCGCCCAGGCCATTAACGGCTGGAATCTGCAGCGCGCGGTGCAGTTTCTCGAGAACGTCAAGGAGCACAAGGAGGCCGTCCCTATGCGTCGGTACGCGGGCAGCACTGGACGCACGGCGCAGGGTGGGTGACCGATGCATTTGATGAATGCTCAATGATGTGTACAGAGCTGACGTCCCTAGGCAAGCAGTTTGGCGTCTCCAAGGCCCGCTGGCCCGTCAAGTCGGCCGAGTTCCTGCTCGACCTGCTCAAGAACGCCGAGGCCAATGCCGACACCAAAGGTCTTGACACCAGCGCGCTCGTCGTGAAGCACATCCAGGTCAACCAGGCGCCCAAGCAGCGTCGGCGGACGTACCGCGCTCACGGCCGGGTACGTTGTCCGTGAGCTTAATTGAATTTCGCTGACAGGCCAGATCAACCCGTACATGTCGAACCCGTGCCACATCGAGCTCATCCTGACCGAGGCGGATGAGACCGTCGCTAAGACGCCTGACGTGGCCAGCCGCTCCGCGCACCTGACGTCGCGGCAGCGCGGCTCCCGCATCCGGCGGGCGATCACAGAGTCTTAGGCGATTGCGAGGTCTGGGCTATGGTGGAGGTAGACTGATGGTCTGGAGGACAATGTCTGCATATGGGCTGCAACAGTGATGCGTCGTGTGTGCTAGGTCATTTGCTAGAGCAATGTCGGTCAAGTGTGCTTAGGGTCATCTGCTAGGCGCAATCACGGATATGGTTTCGGGCAGTGAATGACTAACCCGGTTGTGACTGTGCTCGACAAAGGTGTATTCAAGTGTTTGTCTCAGCATTTAAGCATCCTGTAGCCTCATACAATCGCGGCATCTCCGTTCATCCCCACAGCATCACAGCACACGCATCATTCCCCTAGCACTTGCAGACCCAGTACCAGAGGAATACCGTCGGGCACGTAGGATCCTAATATCCATCCACATCACAGCTTCGTCTCTCTCGTTTCCCGCCGCTCGTTATCGGCGTCGTTGAACGCGTCCGGGTCACGCAGGAATGATTCATCGCCGGAAAAGTGCCACCCACGCTCCTCGCCGCCCACCAGGTGGCTGCAGTCGGCGTTTGCCTCGCAGTCCCACCCACCTTTGACGCCCACGCCGCGCCACTCGCTCGGCGGGCCGTCATCCACCGTCCGTCGTACGTACCGCGACAGGCTCGCGGTGAAGCACTTGAAGTCGTCGTCGCACGGGTCGGCCGGCATCACGCCCGTCAGCGCGCGGCCCATGGCGATCATGCTCGCCGCGTGCGTGCAGATGAGGATGGCAGAAGGGCCATCGGGCTCGGCGTCCGCGGCGCTGATGACGGCGTGCAGCGCAGCGGCGATGCGGTCATGTAGCTGCTTGATTGACTCGCCGTGGGGGTGCGCTTCGGCGGTCGAGGTGTAGGATGTATCGAGGAGGCCAGGGAATAGGGGCGCGAGGGAGCTCACCGGGGCGGGACGCGGCTGCGGGACGCCGTCTGTTTGGCCGTACCACTCGCTGCGGCGGTTAGCGCTCGTCTGCATAACATGGGCGTAACATGAACGAGGTGGGATCATTATGGCTGGGAAAGTCGAGAGAGACACACCCGAAGCCGGTCTCGACGCGGATGCCGCGCCGCGCGGGTGGCAGCCGCCCACCGATAATGCGAGCGGCTGGCGCAATGGTCTGAAGACAGCGGTAGTACGGGCTACCGTAAATGGCATCGACAGGCGGGTCGAGTGCGGCTACGGCGGTGGCAAGCTCGAGGCTCTGCGCCTCGCCATGGCTTGCGAGCGGCGGGTCGGCGGGGATGCCGGTGGGGGTGGGGAAGTTGGCGGAGTAGGTGATCGTGTGTGGGTCGAGCGTCCAGTTGAGGCGGAACTGTATGCGTTAGAGGCTGAATGATGAAGAGGAGAGGCGTACACCGTGACGGCAGATGTATATTGTTTTTACAACCATCGTTGTATTGGAGGTAGAGTTGTCGTCGCGGGTGACTTTGATGGTCGCTGTTGGCGGGGCGGGCCGTGCCTCGGCTGTGTGGCGGAGGTAGGTAAGAAGACGAGGGATCATTAAACGTTCACATCTTATTATCACGACCTCTGATCAAACAAGCAAAGGATCGACTGATCGTGATGTATTGTGGTAGTAGGAAGCACACTGGCCCTAACTGGTCTGAGCGCTTAGCTGCCGGCCGACATCGCGATCCATGCAACCCGACAACGTCATGAATAAAGCAGTAGATTCATGGACAAGCTGCACGGTTTGCTCGCTGGTACTCACTGTCATCATAATATAGATGAACGAAACTATAAAAAGCAAGCTACCTGGTGGGATTTTTGCATACTTCATCGCCGAGCTGTCACTCACGTGCAAAATCAAGGTTAGCCGTTTTCGCCTCCATACCTCGACTTCAACGGGGAACAAAACGGACGATTGTGAGTCTATGGACCGAAGACAAAAAGGACAGTGTTAATTGTCCAGGCTGGTTCAAATGTTGCGATACAAGAATTGATAGCCAAAATCGCCTGTACCAGAGATATCTGCCGTACAGCCTTGAAGTGGTTAAGATACAATCTGTATCAAGGTGGAGATGGCTTCGGTATGGTGCTGACGGTGCAGGTTATGCAAGGCGACGTCCTCTGCCTGCGTATGAGTAACCTTCGAGTCTACTTCTTTCTCGCTACCACTCGTTTGCTCCGTCATTCACAATGGTGTCCCCGGGACTCGTGTTGCCCGCGTTGGCATTGTACGCCTACTGCGCTATCTCCGACGCCATAAACATGATCTCGAAGATTAAATTCTTTGCACCCGCCAGACTTCTCGTTCTCGTTACGGTCGGCATAGTGAGTGCGCTCAGTGCTCACCCCCACCATCTTCACCAGGCCAACGAAGGCTGCCGGTGCCGAAACGAGACACTGAAGCGGCAGCATTGATTAAGCGCATTTCTTAGAGGGCGGATCGAAACTGGATGACGCTTATCACGCATATCGAAAACTTCGGCATCGCCGTCTCCCAATCGTACACACCACTCAGCGGGCGACGTCTCGAGGCAATCTGCTGCGGCCCAGGAAGACGGCACATGGAGTGTACTGTAGACAAACAAAGGATAAATCGGCCCATTCTTTGCTGATAATAAAACCGCGTGCCACACAATGCCTGGTAAAGGTTGCAATGGTGAAGTTCTGGTTCTTTGTCGAATTGTGCGCATTTATCATCGTTTGCTGCTGGCCATCCAAATCGGGCAGGAGTGAGGACAGCGGATTGGCAGCATGGCCACCAAGCCAAATTGCAGGCCTCGAACATGATCCAATTGCATCTCAAGGCCGTGCCGATCGCGGTCCATGGAAGTCATGATGCCACTTAACCCTGATCGCGATGTCTTGAAGCCCTGGTCGGGGTCCCGCGCACCCTTACCCGCTGAATGGGCACTGACCCAGCATGCTCCAACGTCAAATCCAACGCGAAACAAAGCCTCCCTTTGTATATCCCCGCGGTTCCACGAATACAACGTTCAAACGCACAAAGAGTTGAACCGGTGCCGCTGACCGTTGATCGCTAGCAGTTGCTCAAACCGACCCGGCGATACGCATCTCACACATCGGAGGACACAGACGGGCACAGGCATAGGGCTCGTGCAGCGACCGCGTCGGGCTCAACGGTCGCGCATGATGTGGGAGCACGCGGTGGTGCGGCGTTACACGGCAGTCGGTGACGGGCATCCAGGCACCAGAAGACTCGACGATGCTGGCCATTGCTGGTTGGAATGCTGGCCGCGCTGGTGGAATGCTTGTTGGTGGCAATGCTTGTCGTTGCGGGTGGTAATGCGGGTGGTAATGCTAATCCGGGGCATAGCAGGAGATCACGGATCGGACGGATATTGCTCACGGGGCCAATAGCTGGGTTGATCAAGTTTCATTTTGGCGGGACATGGTAGGGGGAGGGAGGGGGGGGGAAGTTGGGCAAGGAGAAGAGAGTGACGAGGGCGACGAGGTATGTAGTTCAAGATGAAAGAGAAGAACGATAAGCCAACAGGCAAATGCGAAACGGAGAGAAAAGGGGACTTCGTGAATGATTTGCCGAATTCCATGAAGCCAGATCGAGGAGTCGAAAAAAGCATCGATAAAGGAGATGGTTGTTCGCCCTGTGGATTTCTCGGGTCGTGGCGTCGCAGCCAACCGAGTGCGCCACACGCGCCCTGCCGCCCCCGGTTTGGCCTTGATTCGACGTCGCGCATCTCTGCACCAGCATCGCGTTTCACATATCCCCCTACAGAGCAGTCCAGACGACTCCGGCACGAGGTTGGGAGGCGATGGCAGGCGATGGCGCGGTTTACCAGCGGACGTCCAGAAGGACCGGTGCCTGGGGATGGCCGAATGCCGAATTGGGCACGCCCGCCGCGCGTTTCGAAACGATGCTAGCTATTGCTATCAAACACCTTGACCACGGGGGACGAGCTTGTTTAAGAGCAGTTCTATCCCTCCCAGCATGCGTGGGCTAACCTTGTGCCTTCAGTCGTTGTCTTGCGCGTGTTGTCGCTCCTTTGTGCATTTCTAGACGCTTCACTTCGATATAAAGCGTCGTTGATCGACCGCTACTCACATCGACAGCTATTCACCTTGGCCGAAGCTGGACTGTGGTCTTGGACAGAAAAACTGCATTTGACTTCTATTCGACAACTCCTATTTGACAAACTTGGATTGACGCCTTGGCCTTAGCGACTTGCTTCGACGACGCATCTGGACCCGGGCGGAATCGTTTTCTTGGAAGTTCTGCCGGCACTTGGGCTCTTTCTCCAGCGTTCACTTTGGACTCCGCTTCCAAATTCAGCCTTCCCAATTCCACAAGCCCCCATACCTCCTTCCTAACCCCACTATTTGAACCCCTTTGACCCTCTTCACCACGCTCCTTCGCGACTCGCAACTCACGAGTAATCCCCAAACTCGACCCCACACCTTCTCTCCGCCATGCGCCTCTCCATATTTGCGCCGCTGGCGCTCTTCCTCTCCGCGCTTGTCTCCGCCGCCCCCATAGATGGCCTGATCGCGCGCGATACCACCACGTCCTACTGGGTCTCCTCCATTGCGCGCCAGGGCAAGGCAGCCTTCGGCGATCCCGCGTACCAGATCTTCCGCAACGTCCGCGACTGTGGTGCTAAAGGCGACGGCCAGACCGATGACACGGCCGCTATCAACACCTGCATCACCATGGGCAGCAGTCCGCGTTGCGCCCAGGGCTGCGACTCGACCACCGTGACGCCGGCCATCGTCTATTTCCCGCCGGGTGTATACGTCGTGTCGAAGCCGATCGTGCAGCTCTACTACACGCAGTTTGTTGGCGACGCGTCGAGCCCGCCGACGCTGAAGGCGGCACCCTCCTTCACCGGCATCGCCATCATTGACAGCGACCCGTATGACAATTTTGGCAACAACTGGTACACCAATCAGAACAACTTTTTCCGCCAGGTGCGCAACTTTGTCATCGATCTGACGGCCATGCCGGGCGACCGCGGTGCCGGAATCCACTGGCAGGTTGCGCAGGCGACGAGCCTGCAGAACATCCGCTTTGAGATGGTTCCGGGCGCGACGGCGCAACAGGGCGTCTTCATGGACAACGGCAGCGGCGGCTTCATGACGGACCTGACCTTTAACGGTGGCAACATGGGCATGTTTCTGGGGAACCAGCAGTTCACGACACGCAATCTGACCTTCAACGGCTGCCGCACGGCAATCTTCATGAACTGGAACTGGGTGTGGACGTTCAAGGACGTCGCCATCAACAACTGCAACCTGGGTATCGACATGGCGAACAACCCGCCGAACCAGACTGTGGGATCGGTGCTGCTGCAGGACGCGGTCTTCACGAATACCGATGTTGCCTTCAACACGTCGTTCAATATGCAGTCGGTACCTTCCGGCGGAGGCACGCTCGTCCTGGACAACGTCGACTTTGGCGGCGCACGGGTGGCTGTTCAGTCGTTCGACGGGCAGACGATCATGCCGGGAGGGTCCAAGGTGCAGACGTGGGTCCAAGGCCGCACGTACGCCGGGAGCGACGGCACACGCACGCAGGGGATGGTCCCAGCGGCAGCGAAGCCGTCTCCACTGCTGACCGCGGATGGCCGTGTGTTTGCGCGCTCGAAGCCGCAGTACCTCGACGTGCCGGTGTCAAACTTTGTCAGCGTCAAGGCTGCGGGCGCAAAGGGTGACGGTCAGACGGACGACACGGGCGCGATCCAGGCCGCGCTCAACGCGCTGCAGCCGGGGCAGGTACTGTACTTCGACCACGGCGCATACATCATCACAAGCACTGTCCGCGTGCCGGCGCACGCAAAGATAACCGGCGAGATCTGGCCCGTTATTCTCGCGAGCGGTGCGGCCTTCAGCGATCCGTCGAACCCACAGCCGGTGTTCCTGATTGGCACGCCGAACGACAACGGCGCGGTGGAGATGTCGGATATGATCTTCGCGACGGCCGGTCCAGCGCCGGGTGCGATCCTGATGGAGTGGGCCTCCGGCGCTTCCAGCCAGGGGAGCAACGGCCTCTGGGATGTACACTTCCGTCTCGGTGGCGCCGCCGGCACGCAGCTGCAGGCCGACAAATGCGCCAAGAACCCGGGCGCGCAGCACGGGCCGAACTCGGCATGTATCGGCGCCCACACGTTGTTCCACACACTGCCGAGCGCGAGCGTGTACGTCGAGAACTGCTGGTTCTGGGTTGCGGACCACGAATTGGACCAAGCGGGACACTCGCAGATCGACCTCTACAACGGGCGTGGCGTGCACATTGAGAGCCAGCAACCAGTGTGGCTGGTTGGCACCGCGGCGGAACATTCGCAGCTGTACAACTACCAGTTGCGCAATGCAAAGAATGTCTACTTTGCGACGGCGCAAACGGAGACGCCGTACATGCAGGGCAACCCGCCAGCGCCGGGGCCGTGGACGCCGGATTCGCGGATTGGCGATCCGACGTTTGGCAGCAGTGTTGACCGAGACAACCGCGCGTGGGGGCTGCGCATCGTCGACTCGTCGGACGTGGTGCTGTTCGGAGGCGGCCTGTATTCCTTCTTTGACAACTACGACCAGGTGTGCGTCGGCGAGCAGAACTGCCAGAACCGCATCATCAGCGTCGAGGGCACCGTGTCGGGGCTCGAGCTGTATGGGCTGAGTACCAAGGCGAGTGTGAGCATGGTTAGCACCGAGGGCAATGGCTTCACGGTCGGCACTGGGCGCACAGTGACGCAGGTGCAGGTTGCGGATGCGGACAACCGCAGCAACTTTTGCGCGACGCTGGGCATGTGGCGGCCTGAGTAAGGGAGGCGCGATTTTGCAGGGTTCTTTATGACGGTATGGTGATGGAGTTATTGGTTCGGGCTTATCATTCCAATGGAGCGTAACGTATCCATCATGCCATTATGGACTTTCGTATGCATGCGTGAGTGCGTGAGTTGAATGTGAAGGGCGAAGTCAGTGAAGCGTGAGCACGTGCTAATGACGAAATACGATCAGATATACTACAGCCACACTACGGTACAGCGAAGCCGACTGCCATCGCTGCCAGCGCGAGAACCGCCCACTCAACAGTATGCTTTGTCGCTCTGCTCTCCACCCTCTCACTCACCACCCGCACCGAGTGCTGTCCGTTGCCAAAGGTTACTTGCCCACCGCCAAGGTCATGCACGCTGTCCTTCTCCGCAGAGAGGATGTTTGTGCTCCGGCCGCCGGGACAGAATACTACCTCGAATGCTGCGCCGCCAGGGACAATGAATGTGCTCGTCTTGTCGTCAAAGGCATAACTGTATCCATCAGGACAGACCGACTTCGCCGCCTTGGAGTAATCGCTCGGCGAACAGGTCCCTGGACTGCCATGACTACCCGTGCAGCAGTCTTCCGGCTTGTTCCATTTGGCGCACGCGCTGAAGCAAGCATTGAACGGCGGGCGTTGTACGCTCGCGTCAGGGTACGTATACACACCGTCGGAAGGGCCCTTGGGGACATCGACCTGCAGGTCCCACGGGCACCATTCGTTGACCTGCTGCTCTGTGACAGTAGTGTCGAACGGCAGTGCGCACGACGAGTTCGTGCCGAGGAAGGTCTGCCCGCCGTTGTAGGGGTCGAAGGGTGTGGACGCGAGCAGCGCAGGACTGGCGACACAGGCCGGGTTCGTGAGATTCGGGCTGAGTCCTAGGACCGAGGAAGGCAATAGCAGAATTGCGAGGGGCACGTTGTATCCGTCAACGAGAGAGATATCGTAGTACGCCTTGCCGTCAGAGCCGGACAGCGTGAACTCAGCCAGGGTGGCAGGTGTGTCGCCACCGCTTTTGCAAGCAAGAAGGCCGTTGCAGTCGCCGGTCCCGCAGGCCTTTCCCAGAGCATTGTTGGCTGGGCCGGTGCCGTCGCTGTTGAAGCTGCAATTCGTGCGTGCCCACACGCGGCCCTGCCAGTCGGCGCTGACGGTCAGATTGCTGCTCGACTGCGGGGCGAGGGAGAAGCCAGGCGGCGACGGGCCGGTGCCGGACTGGGTGTCTATCCCAGGCCAGAGGGAGGATGGGCACATGTTGGTAACGACGAGGGGCTTGGGATCGGCATCGAGGCGTCGTGGGCTTGTGAGCATGTGGTGGAGTGAGTTGGAAGGGGAGAGTATGGCGAGGATCGAGATGGCGAGGAGAGATGATGTGGTAATGGGGGTGAGGAAGGTGGCTGTGGTGAAGTCGGTGATGAGAGTGATGGCGGAGCTGATGAGGGAGAGACGCATATTACTGATCTGCTGATAGGATGCTTGGGAAAGGGAAAGGCTAGAAAGATGTCAATAGGAAGCAATCCATGAAGCCGCTGCAGCCATCGTGACACACTTTTTACTGTCTTTGTCAACCGCCGATCTGATTGAAACAGAGGAAGGTGCATTGGTCGACGGGTTCATCATAGATCCATCATGACTGCCGACTTTCCTCTGTCAGGGCCTCGATCCCCATATCTCTTTTCCAAGTGCCTCAGCTTCATCATCACCTTATTTCAAGTCAACCTCACCACAACTTCACCTCAACTGCATGGTAGACCTGAACCACTCCAGACACAAGAATGCCAGTTCAAAAAGCGTGAGACGGCGTATGAGTGTGGTGGTCGCACGACGTTTTCTCGTAGCCGTGCACAGTATGTCGGCAAACTCGCCTCTTCTTGTCCAGTCTTCACCATCCGGGTTTCTTGTTGTCCATGTTTCTAGGCCATACTCGCTTTTATTCGGCTCAGTTCATTGAACTGGCCTCATCTTCACCTCATTTCGATGATATGCGTTCCTCCTGGAAGCAGCGTGAAGCACCACATGAACCCTGACTACTGACAGCCTTCTCGGTGTCCCGCCTCCCACTTCAGTTCAGCCTCGTCTGAATTTACCTCAACTCACTCGATTTCATTTCGACCCGCAAATCATATTCAAGCGTCACAATCATATTGACGAACATAAAGCAAAGCAAAGATGCCGTGGATGTGCAACGTCGTGGCACGTCCCCCACGGTGACAGCTGACCGTGGCTGCTTCGGCCGCAGCCACAACTGACCCCCTGCGAAACTATCAACGACGTCCAACACCACAACAACACCACGATAAGGACCATGACCGCCCATATGACGCTCGCTCAGGAGAAGTACCATAGTATGTGCCTCATTTCTCCGCCGCCCTTACTGACTGTCAGGCAAATCGCACTCCCTGCGCGTGGCTGCCGCCCTCGGTGCCTCCGCCGGCGCCATCGTCCTCCGCGGCACGTCCACCACGCTCTGGAGCGACTGCGACCAGTACGTGCCGTTCCGCCAGGCTCGTTACTTTTACTACCTTACTGGCTGCGACGAACCGGACTGCGCTCTGCTGTACGATATCGAGTCGCGGCGCGTGATACTGTTCATCCCGCCGCGCGACGACCATGCCGCGATATGGTCAGGCCCGACGATTACACCCGAGCAGGCGTACGCGCGATACGAGATTGACAATGTGCTCGAGATGGAGGATCTGGACGAGGTGGTGGCTCAGTGGATGGATGCGCACCCGCGCGATACGCTCTTCGTGCACCCATGCGAGCAGTTCACCGCCGAGCGGTTCGCTTGCCGCGTCGACAGCACATCACTGCTACCTGCCATGGACGCCTGCCGCGCCATCAAGACACCGCAGGAGATTCGCTTGCTGCAGCAGGCCAATGCGGTGTCCGCCGCTGCGCACACGGCGGTGCTGCGGGTGATATCGTCACTTACGAACGAGACGGAGGTGGAGGCGGCGTTCCTATTTGCATGTATCGCTACCGGCGCGAAGCACCAGGCGTACGGTGTCATCGCCGCGAGCGGCGCGAACGCTGCCACACTGCACTACGGGCGCAACGACGAGCCGCTGGCGGGACGGCAGCTGCTGCTACTGGACGCGGGGGCGGAGTACAAACTCTACGCGAGCGATGTCACACGGACGTTTCCGATATCTGGGCACTTGTCGACGGAGGCGGGCGAGATCTACGGGCTGGTGCAGGCGATGCAGGAGTCGTGCATTGCGCGGCTGCGACCAGGAGGGGCCTTCGTAGATCTGCAGGTGTTGGCGCACGCCATTGCGGTGGAAGGGCTGCTGAAACTGGGAATCCTACGCGGCGAGCGGGCGGCGGTGTTGCGTGCGGGCGTGTCGCTGGTGTTCTTTCCGCACGGGTTAGGGCACCATGTTGGGCTCGACGTGCACGATGTCATTGCGGGAGTGCCTCTGATGGGGGCCACGAGCGATTCAAAACGCATGGAACACGCAAGGGCGAGGGACACAGGGGACGTGAGGGACACAACGAGCAGTGCGATGACAGACGCGGGCCCACACGAGTCCGTATTTTCCGACTCATTCTTGGCCGATGACCCCGACCTGGTCGACCACCTGCGCAGCATGCTCGTCCCACCGCGCGCGAGCAGCCTGCTGAAGACGCGCCTGGCCGCCGGCATGGTGGTCACTGTCGAGCCGGGCATCTACTTCTCACGTGTCGCGCTGCGCGCTGCATTCGCCGACGGCCGCGGGCGGTATATCGACGGCTCTGTGCTCGGCCGTTACATGGGCGTGGGCGGAGTGCGCATCGAAGATGATATCGTGGTACGTGCGATACGTGTAAGGCATGTCGGAGACTGACGCTCTAGATTACCGCGACGGGGTACGATAACATCACCACGGCGCCCAAGGGGGAGGCGGCGCTGCGCATCATTCGAGAGGGAGGTCGGTGTGAGGAGGCGGTGTAGGCATGACCCACGAGCGACGTCGATGCGGTGCACACAAGCGGCATCGAGAGCGAACGCGATATCGATACACAAGTGATGCTCAATCGCGACTCACAGTCGCAGTCACAGCGTCTCGCCCGCTAAAGCCCTGCGTTCGTCGGCAGCACAGCCCTTCGTGTGGCACGGGAGCGAGCAGCAATTAGGGCTGGAACCCGGTTGCAACAGTTTTGCGGGGTAGGCATGTATGAAGCTTTTGCCGCGGTCACATACCTTCCATACTCTTGCTGCTTTGATCAGCGAACCATGAGGTCCTTTCGCGCATAGCCTCGCGCGTAGACATACTGTGGCGCTGTTTATTGCTGTGGGCGCGCACTGCGCACTGCATCTGCTCACTGCATCTGCTCACTGTATCAGCTCACTGTATCCGTCGCGCCGACGGTGTGCGGGGGCACCTTGGGTGAAACGCTGACTCGCCGTGGGGGCGCGCCTAGATGCTGGCAGCGTCGTGAACGAGCGTAGCTTCGAGTGCATGGCGGCATACAGCAAGCATGGCGGCTAGCAGTAATATCCACGGTGCCGGGTGGGAAGGAGGGCAGGGTATGGGCGGGGACGCTGGGGCTCAATCTGATAAACTGCAGTTGGGGCTGGCACTTGTGTCGAATGGGACTGGGCTGAGGGTTCAAGCCACTGGGTTGCGGGACTAAGCAGAACGGAACTCCGGCAGTTGGGTTACCGTTATCACACCCGCGGAATGCCGCCGTCATGGCCGCAGCCACGACAGTGATGATCGCACAGCCGGGAGATCGCCGAGATCCGAGTAACGGCGACCTTCTGGAAGGTGTTCCATGTGTCGAGTTTGGCCGATCGGCGGCCTGCAATAACCGTGCTGCTATTGCATGCGGTTCGTATCGCTGGTCGCGGCCGCCTGGGTCGCGCGCAAGCCTGGACCGTCGTCAAGTCACTAGCCGTGATCAGCTTTTCACGACACCACTCGCCACCGCAAGCACTCCCCAGCCACGCAGGCGGCCCGTCGACGGTCCACCGGTCCGCAGCTGGACAGTGCAGCCCGTCCTCATTGCCGTCCCCGCTATCCGTAGGGCTCGCTGAGCGGTGCCGACGGAAACTGCAAGCTAGCGGCTGGTGGGAGAGTTCGCGAGGGCCGAGGAAGTCGGCTATAGGCAAGGGTTGTGAGATGGGAGGAGCGGGAAGGCGAAGTGAGCGGATAGGATACTGGCCTGGATGTGCTGGTCTGGTGTGCTAACCTGGATGTGCTGATCTGGGATGATCTCTGGCTAATCTGGCGTTGGCCAACCTTGCGACTCGTTAGTAGTTCGCATTCGCGACTTCGTTCTGCCTTACGTCTTGGTCTTTTCGATAATTTGTCCGGGGGATCGCGGCGTGACGCACGATCAAAGCGGTACAAACAAAGCGGCACGATAAATGCACACTGCAGGCGCCATACGCTGGCCAAGCGATGCTCAAGCGAGTCGTAGCGATGTAACGCTGGGGCTCGACGTCCCTGGTGGATCGTGGAGGAATCGTGGAGGGACCTTGAACGATCGTGGATGAAGATCACGAGGTTTCGGGACAAGATGCTATGCAGGCGTTCATGCCAGCGATTCCTCCCGCGTCATGCATCTAATCATGGAGAATCTCGACGGCTGCCCGATACGGCCAGAGCCCTTGATGCTGGCTTGATCTCACAGCGAACCATGCCCCCATCGGGCCGTCTGAGGCAAGAATCGGCGAGTGGCGGGATGGTGGTCAGGGAGAGATGGAAATTGACGTCTTGATTGGGGGCATAAATTGAGGCGGGGGTGGTTGTATAGCTGCGGACCAATGGGGGACTGGGTGAAGAAATAGAGATCGGAGGAGCGCATGAGTGGAAGATGCTGGTACGGAGAGGGAGTGGAGAGTCGGATTTGAGGATCATGACGTTGGTGTGGTGAAGCCGGTGAAGGTGAGCAGTGGTGGTGGTGGTGGTGGTGGAGGATGTTGAGGCCACGATGCTCTAGTTCTAATGGTGTTGTAGTTCCATGACATGAGCACAGTTTCGTCATCATGTCTCAGACCTCAACACTACGAATCTTCTTTACTTTCACCACTTCACTCTACTGCACCACTTTCGCTCCACCATTTAGCTCTACCATTATTCTCAACTGTGACCACCAATCGCTGCCACTGCCACCTATATCACCACCTTCTCGAAGCCAGCCTCGTTTCCCCGCCCGTCCTCAATCTAAACCCCCCGCCAAACGGTGCACCGCGCCGCGCCCATGCACCCATCACTCTACCAAAACCTTCGTCGGCAGGGGCACAAAACCTGGGGAGCCTCATCACGACTCTAATACCGCCTGACAGCCATGAGTTCGTCGGGTGCGTCATGTTCCACACTTTTCAGACGACGTCGGTGGCCATCCGCTCGCCGGGCCTGGATGAGAAGCCACAGCGCCCGGCGGGGCGGAGAATCTCGACAAGCAATGCGTGTGTAGAGTGGTGGGTCGGTCCTCGCTCCATCGGCAATGCTGACGGACAGCCGCCGTCGCAAGATCCGCTGTGATGGCTCGCAGCCGTGCGGCCAGTGCCAGTGGTACCAGCATCCGGAGGCGTGCAGTTACTCGAAACCGGCGCAGCGCGTAGTACCGTCGCGGAAGTGGGCTCCCCCTTTTCTTTTCAGTTGTTGCCGGCACTGACGGCCAGACTCGTCGAGAAGCTGCAGGCATCGATCGAGCAGCACCAGATGGTGATCAAGCGCCTCTTTGGGACGAAGGACCTCAATGCACTCGTCTCGCTGCCGCGCGAGGAGCTGCTGAACTTGGCGCTGTCGAAGCCGCAGGCATCGTCAGAACCCGAGAGCACACCACGCTCCGAGGGCGCTGACAGCCTTGAGGCACTGGAGCAGGCGCCGAGCCAAGACCTTGACTACGACACGTCGGAGCGCCTGCAGAGCATCTCGGACGATGTTAATGCGCTGTCGATGCGTGTCGACCGCCAGTCGTCGTACGTTGGCGTGTCGTCGGTGAACGCGGCGCTGAAGGTGATATTCAAGCGGGTGCCAATTGCGCGCACGTACATGCAGGCCGACACCGCGCAGCCGAGCCGCGCGAGCTCACCGCCGGACTCACCACCGCCGGGGCCGGACGAAGGGCGCGCGCTGATTGACTCGTTCTTTGAGAGTGTGCATCCGTTCATGCCGATGGTCGACGAGGAAGCCTTCCGCGCGACGTACGCGGCTGGCAGCCGGGGGGATCCGTCGTGGCTGGTTTTGCTAAATATGGTCTTCGCGCTGGGTAGTGTCGCCGGCGGCACGAGCGAAAACGAGCGGCACCTTGCCTTTTTTAAGACAGCGCGCCAGCACCTGTCGCCGAAGCTGGAGGTGTTTGGCGCGCCTACGGTCGAGCTGCTGCAAGCCCTCGCAATGATGGGTGGCTACTACATGCATTATCTGAACCGGCCGAACGAGGCGGACGCGCTGATGGGCGCAACATTCCGGCTAGCGTGCGCGCTGGGCGTGCATCGTGAATACGGCGGCGAGCACGGTGGGTCGGCGGATGTGCGGCGGCGCACGTGGTGGAGTCTGTTCTGCCTCGACACTTGGGCAACAACCACAACTGGGCGGCCCTCCCTCGGACGCATCTCACCTGGTGTGACGGTGCAGGAGCCAAGTGTGGCGGTACGTTGACACGCCCCTTCATTTGACGAGGCTGACGAGGCTGATGAGCAGGGCATGGACGAGGCGGCCGCACTTAGGCTGCTACCACTGATCCACAACACGCAGTTCTGCAAAATTGCGACCGGCATCCAGGACCGACTGAGCAGCTCGCCATTGATCCCCTTCGACGAGCTGGTTCAACTGGACGCGGACCTGGTGCGCTGGTGGGACGAGCTGCCGCCGGTGCTGACCTCGGGTGATGTGCTTCGCGTGCCGCGGCTCGTCATGAAGTGGCGGTGGCAGAATTTGAGAATTATTCTGCACAGGCCATACTTGCTGAGCGCGGCGCTGCGTAAGACGTTTGGCGGGAGCGCAGAGGAGCGCGTGGCTGTGGGGAAGTGTCGTGCGATTGCGGCGCAGACGATTGAGGACATTGCCAACGAGTGCGGCGAGGACGTTATCTCGGGATGGAACGGAGTGGTACGTTGACACCCTTCTTTGTGTTGGTTCATGGTCGTTACTTTTCACGTTGTGCTGCCCTCTGTCTCCATGATATTCCATCCGTGTCTGATATTGTCACCCCCAGCACATGACCTTTGATACTCTCCTGCTAACAACAGCAGTGGTTCGCCTATCAGGCCGCATTCATACCGCTCGTGTCTCTCTTCACTGACCAGACCACACCCGACGAGGCGGCCTGGTGTACGCAGGTGCAGACAGTGCTGGGGTATCTCGCGCGTATGACGCACTCGTCCGTCGCAGCCGCCAAGTCACGGGCCGTTCTCGCGTGCCTCCTTGAGGCGGCAAAAGCGAGCAACGATACAGCGGACGCGCAACGCCGGCAGCAAGAAGCCCTGGATGCCGTTGTGGCTGCGCAGGAGCGTGAACGTGAGCGTGAACGCGAGCGCGAGCGAGGCCGCAGCTACCAGCTCCGCGTGCAGGCCGTGCACCACGCGCAGCGCTTCGGCACCCCGCCCATGGACCAGCCGCTCGACGTTGGCGGCATGCCGCATCCGGCCATGGGTCTACCGCTCGGAAGTATGCCCCTGTCGAGTGTGCAGCCGGCATGGGATGCGCACTCGGTCGGCAGCGGGGTGGGCAGCACGACGCCGGTTGGTATGCCGTCCGGACGGGCGTTTTGGGACGACATGATGTGGGAGACCTTTGACATGGCGCCGGAGGGTGGTTTCGGGGGCTTCACCGGGGGAGCAGTAGAGCAGTGGGGCGCCGGGGGATGGGGCGGCTATGGGGGCGGTGTTGGTGGTGGTGGCATGTGAGCTTCGGGGATGGTGCATGATTGCTTGAGTTGGTGTTCGAGGCGAGCGGCGGTGGGCGAAAGGCGAAAAGTAGGGGCGTTCTTGTGCTTTGGCGTTGGATACCAGTCGCTCATTATACCACACTCGTCGTGCAGGCACGGCAACGATGAATGGGGAAAGGGATGCAGGAAGAAGTAGCAAACGGGAAAATGTAACGGACGTCACGAACAGCAAAAGTGCCATCCGCAAGTAACGCATCCAAGTCTCATACAGAGTGATTATTGCGAGTGACATCTCAGTCTCGAGAATTGCTCCTCGGCTCTATGTACGCAACTCTATCCCATTACATGCAACGAAATAACAAGTACGCCAAACACCGCCATGCATTCGATGACCAGCCTACCGCGCCGCCGCAAGCGCCGCATCGAGTCCGACGCACCGCAGGCTCTTCCCCCGCTTCAAGCCCGCCTCCTCATCCCAGCACCGAAAGCAGGCGCGCATGTCCCGCGGCGCACCCTGCACCACGACCGTCGACACCGGTACGAATGGCCTATCCTCCACACCGGCCGCGAGGATGCCATAATCCTGCGCGAACAGCAGTGCCGCTGCGAACGCCCGGCGCTGTGTCTGCGCCTCTGTGCCGATGATGCTGCGTGGGTCAGTCTCCGACATGTAATGAAAGTGGAAGGGGACGTACACATAGACCTCGAACCAGGCGTCCAGCACGCACACACCTGCCTCGTCGAGGTCAGACCGCACGAACGGCGCCACTTCGCTGACGACAACCTTGCCCGCATCCGTCTCCTTATCGCCAGTGGTTACGGGGCTTAGCGGCGTGCGCGGCGTACGGGCACCATCGCTCGGTGCGGGGCTCTGAGCGCGGAGACTGCCCCAGCTCGGGCGACGGACGAGGCCGCCGAAGAGCGACGAAACCTGCAAGCGGCGCGGGCTGGCGAGGGGCGTTTCCGTCTCGACCGGCTCGAGCGCCTCAACAGCGACGCGGAAAAGCCGCGTGCGATAACGGTCGCAGGCTCCCTTGCGGCGCCAGTGGGCAGCAGACCGTGGGATCCCTTGGCCACCAAAGAGCGCCAAAAACTCAGCAGGCTCGGCGCCATCGGTGATCTCGACTGCGTCCACGGGCCCGAGATCAACAGCCATGAGTCGCGCGCACCCGAGCTCGTCGGCCGAGCAGCCAATGCCCTTCCACAGCCAGATGGCGTCGGGTGTGCGCACAAGGTACGCGAAGCCGGCGCAAAAGGAGTCCGCCGTGAACGAAACTTCGTCGAAGACCACGTGGCCGAGGTGCCGGCGCGCGCAGAGGATGAAGCGCTCAGGTAGACCAGACGCCCACGCGGGCCGCGCGCCGCGGAACGTGATTAGGATGCCACCCAGAGCCTGCAGCAGGCGAGGGTGTTCTTTGCCAGCGTGTACGGTGGTAAGGCCGCAGCCGTTGTCACGCGCGACGCGTCGACCCGCAACCTGGGCGTTCATGAGTGCGCCGCCTGGAACGGCCGCGCCGGCCCAGAGGAAGACCTCCGTATCGGCGGCCGTGGTATGCACGATAACATACAGACCCGCGTCAAAGAGCACATGCTGGCGTCCCTGCGGGACAGGGACGACCTCACCGCCAAGACCGACCTCATAGACAGATGCCCGGACAGTCGGTGACTTTGGTTGGGCGAGGCCAAGGGGATCGGCCTGAATGATGGAGAGCGTGTCGACGGCGTCGGCAGGTGCGAGTGCTGGGCGGGCACCGAAGAAGCCGCCGAAAAGGTGTGCGGCCTCGCTGGTGTGCGGGATAGGACTTTCGGGAGGGCGGGGAGTCGGCGGCGTCTCGAGGCCGAAGTCAAACGACTGCAGGGGGTTGGGGGTGGGCGTCGTCGGCGTCGTCGGCAGCAGGTCACTGTCTGGGCGGGGTAAGCCAGCGATCGAAGGGGGGGGGTCAGCGGACCTGCCGAGGCCGAGGCCGATGGGTTTTGGGGGCAGCGGGGGCGACTTTGTGGGGGTCTCTGAGTCTGTAACGAGACCCGCTTCCACGGCAGCGCGGCGCTCGTCTTCGCGCGTTGGAAGCTTGACCGGCGACTTAGTGCGGGCGGGGGGGGAAGGTGACCTGCCCCACAACGCAGCAGCAGCCTTGACGCTGTCCCTCTTGACGCTCTCCGCCTTGTCATCGGTCTTGATACTGTCAGTCTGGGCGCTGTCGACCCTGCCTGGCGAAGCCACCTTGGCCAGCACGAGCGGGGATTTGGCGCGAACAGGTGGGCTGGTCGGTTTGGGCAGCGACTCGGCCGGGTCTGCCGCCTCGGCGGGCTTCGATTCAGGTCTAAGGATTTCAGGGAGCTTGCGGGCAAACGGAAGCGAAGGCTTCGACGACTCCGGTTTAGGAGGTTCCGGCAGTTTGCGGTCGAGCGGGGGTGGGGGCTGCGGTTTCGCATCGGTGGGTTTGGGGAGCTCCGGGAGCTTACGGCCAAGCGATGGCGACGCCGGCTTGGGGAGCTCGGGCTTGGACAACTCGACGGGAGTGGGCTCGGCTGGCTTGGGAAGCTCCGGCAGCTTGCGACCGAATGGTGATGCCTTAGGAGGGCCAAACGACGCCTTCGACGGAGAGCCAAACTTGAGCGCCGGCTTCGGTGGGGACTTTGCCGGTATCTCAGAGGCTGAGTCAGAGGCATCAGGGGTCGGCTCGCTCGGCTTCGTGGCTGCGTCGAGCGGCTGCGTCTGCGTGGTTGGCTCTTTCGTCTTCGGCGCGCGTCGTTTCGGGCCCTTTGCGCGGCCCTTGGTCATGTGCGTGAGTTCCGCCGGCTTGCTCTCAGGAACAGTAGACGCGGACGGAGCGGACGGCCCGGACTTGCCTTCTGGGCGAGCGCCGGGCGGGCCACGTGCCAGCACACCCGCGAGCGCGCCGAGCGACGGCGTAAAACGGTCCGCGAGTTTTCCGGAGACGCCGGGCTTGAGGGCGACGGTCGGCTTCGGTTCAGGAGTCGGCTGGGGAGCAGGAGGTTCGGTGGTGAAGGGCTTCACGGCGTCGAAGCGTGGCTTTGCGGGTGGCGAGAGCGGCTTCTGCGGGACGGTCGGCTTTGGCTTGTCGGCAGGCGCATAAGCGAGCTTTTCGGGTTCAGAAGCCTTCACCATAGGCTTCGGTTTCTCTTGTCCGAATGACTTTGCTACTGACTCCTTTTCCGTCGGCTTCTCGAATGCTACTGCAATAAGCTTCGGCTTCTCAACCGGCTTCAACTCTGGTTTCTCAAACAGCTTCGACTCTGGCTTCTGGAGTGGCTTCAGCTCTGGCTTTTCGAACGGCTTCGAAGGCTTCGGCTTTGGATCGGGAATCTCGAACGGCTTCGGCTTATCCAGCACGCCGCCAAACGTCTCCTTCGTCTCGCGTAGCGTCTTCTGCCGCGTTAGTGCTTCTGGCGTCGCCTGCACGCGCGGCGGCGCGGGGTCGATCTGCTCAGGCGGCTGCATTGCACGGCGCTTGGTAAGCGCCTCAGGTGTGCTGGGCACGGGTTTATCGTTGGGCTTTGGCGCAGCGCGCGTCTTCATCTCCTCCTTCTGCCGCAAGATGCTCTCCTTGAGCGGGTCGACTCGGGCGCGTGGCGCCGGCCCGCCCGTCAGCTTGAGCCCGGCCTTGCCCTGCAGGATGTTGTCTTTGAGCGGGTCGGGCGCGACGTACTTTTCCGTATGCGTGCGCTTGAGCTTCGTGAGTGCGTTCTTAAACTCGGGCTCGGCGGATCCTTTGGTTATGTTGGATTCGCTCTGCGTGTGGAGGCGGCGGAGGGGGTTGGTAGCAGTGGTGGGGGAGGCGTTGGAGGTGAGGGTAGGCCTGGTCGGTTTGAGCGGGGTTTTCTCGAACTTGGCCGCGGGTTTGTCGAGGGGTTTCTCCAGTGGCTTGGGCCCTGGCTGGGGTTTGGTGGACATGGTTGTAGAGTCTGTCTTCAAGGAGTCAGCCGTCTCGTCGATTGCGTCCGTCTTGTTGACCGCATCCATCTTGTCGACCCCCGCCCTCGTCTTCCGGCTCGTCTCCGCATTTAAGTTTGTCTTGTCGCCCGCCTTGTCGCCGTTCGTGTCCGTCTCCGCCTTGACCGTCCTCGCACCCCACGTCGGTGGCGGTGGGCGCTCGGTCTTGCTCAGCGCCGACTCCAGCCACGACGACTTGGTCGGGCTCCAACGCTTGCTCGGACTAGCGGGCGATTGGGGCTCGTCGACAAAGGACGCCACGGACTTGGAGCGCGAGTGCAAGCGGCCGAAATCGGGGCGCACGGTAACTACGCTCGCATGCGACTCGCGGTCCGACTCGTGGCGGCTGGCGACGCTGTTGGTGCGGCTCGGCTGCTGGCTCCAGCGCTTGCTGACGCTGTCCGCGCGCTTCAGCATCGCGCTCTCGACGAACCCGCCCATACCCTTGGTGGGCGACGGCGGCCGCGCGGCGAGTGGCGGGTCAAGCTTGGGCGTGCGGAGCGGCGGCGAAGCGAGTGAGGCCAGATCCGAGGCGGCTGTCGTGCTGCTGAAGCGCGTACTCCACGTGCGTGAGGGCGATGTGGAGCGGGTGTCGGGTGGGGACCGGTTAGGCGTGTAGTCAGGGGTGGATCTGCGGTGCAAATTTTTGTCGTCTTCGTCGCGTGCGCGACGGAACGCGGCAGAATGGGGGCGGTCCATGGACGTGGGTGTGGCGGAGGGAGCGAGTGTGGGAGTAGTGGCCGGCGAGAGTGTGGAAGTGAGCGTGGGAGTAGTGGATTGAGCGAGTGTAAGAGTTGCGGATTGAACGAGTGTGGGGGTAGTAGTATGAGCGAGTGTGGGTGTGGTGGTTTGAGTGAGTGTGGATGTGGTGGGAGGGAGAGTTGAAGCGAGTGTGGAAGCGGTGGACGGTTCGCTGTACCTCGTCGGCTCGCGTCCCTCCTCGCGTCCCTCCTCGCGTCCGACGTCTCCGCTCGTCTCAACGTGGCCACTCTTTTCGGGCGACAGCGATCGCGCGCGTTCTACAACGTCAGCACGACACAGCGACGGTGCAACGACGTACCAGCTCTTCGGGCCATGCGCTCCTGCCGGCCGAGCAGAATGTCGCGCTCCAGCGAGGCAAAGCGCGCTGCGTCCTCGGCATCACGCTTCTCGCCGAGCTCACGGATCTTCTTGACGAACTCGGAGGGCGAGAGGTCGTCCATGGCGGGTTGGGGGTGGGGGGGGGGAATTGGATTGGGATATGAATGTGGAGGGGATGCGGGAGGGATGGAGTTCAAAATACGTACCCCTGTCAGCGGCTGGACGTCGGCATTGGCGAATTGGGTAGGTTGAAAGGTTTGGACGGTGAGGTCTTGGACGGTGAGGTCTTGGACGGTTGTAAGGAAGATGGAGGAGGTTTGCGTTCGGTGAGCTGGAAAGCTGGAAAAGCCGGCGCTCGGCTTGCATTTCCGATGTTTCAGCCCGCAGAAGCAACCACACGATTGTTTACTGTGCACTCCACTATCACTATCTATCTGTCTCTCGCGTCTAGATCTCTTCTACCGTCCGCCGCCGCCATCAGAACAGAAACAGCCGCTCCTTTGCATCCTGCACCACCCACTCCAGCCCTGCATCGAGGTTCATGCCTGTCACGGCACTGCAACTGATGATTGTCCAGCGGTGCGAGCGGATGGAGTCGAGCTCGAGCGCCTGCGTCGTTGGTGCTCGTCCGACCATCAGAGGGGCGACTCACCTCGCGCACAGCGTCCTCGCTCAGACAGCCAGGTACGTCGCTCTTATTCTTGAACACGAGGAGGCTCGCGCCAGTGAGGCGCTGCAGGTCAGCGACATCAGCGTCGCGCGGGCAGACTTTCTTACCTCCTCCTGCAGCAGGCGGTGCAGCTCGTCGCGGCAGTCAGGCAGGCGAGCGCCGTCAGTGCCGTCCACCACCCACACAAGCGTGTCCGTCTTCTCGAAGTAGTTCTTCCAGTACGTCCGCAGCGTCTTCTGTCCGCCCACGTCCCACACGTTAAGCCGGAACCCGCCGTGCTCGATGGTCTTGATGATGAACCCGAGCGTCGGACTGACGCTGTCGGTTGGCTCGCCGAGGAGCTTCTTGCAGATGGTGGTCTTGCCAGCAGCGTCGAGGCCGCTGCGGAGAGAGGTGGGTTAGTGCATATGGAGAGGGTGTAGGTGGTGGGGGTTGATGAGGGCGGGGTAGGATATGAGGATGGGTGGAGCGAGACGAGTGGAGGAGACGGTGGGCACGAACAGCAGCAGCACACGCATCTCCTTGTCCTTGAGCCGTGCTTTGCGCAGAATCGACAGCATTTTTGGTGTTGGGGTGAAGCTCGACGCTCTGAGCCTGGAGATGGTCTCGGCGACAGGGGCGGTGGGTTGCGTCCTGCCTCGTCGTGACTTGTGATTGTAGTCGTGACTGGCGGATGCGGGTGCCTCTTGTGCCGGATGCAACGACCTCACTCACATTTGCATCGTGTCCTTCTCTTCTCTTCTCTTCTCTTCTTTTTGTGTTCTCTCCTCAGTGCATCTTCCTCTCATTTATGTCCTCCGTCTCATCTCCATGCCCATCTCATCTGCTTTTGAGGTCTTTGTTCCCTCCACGCAGCATCGTACGACGGCCAATGGCATTTACGAGTACACTGCAGGGCACACAAAAGTCTACCGCAAATCTACCGCAAATCAACAGCTTCAAACTCACATTTGCTGACGACAGTATAAATTACGTCTAGTCTGCTAGCTCTTGGAGTTTCTGCAGCCTACAATACAGAGACTCGCTGGAACAAAGTGGCTGCATGCGTTGCGGCATTCTGGGAGGTTAAAAGCATCCCCAAAGTGCGCCGCATGTCTGATTGTCATCCATTTCTGGCCTGCAGTTTCCATCAAGTGCCCGCAAACACTGCTAGACATTTGATGATTGACCCAGTGGGCAGCAGAAGGCTTTGGACGCTGGCAAACCGAGCTTATGGAGCGTTCACATTGCATCATGCTGCGACATGCATCATATCCGGAGCGGCATTATCCATATCCTCAATCGCAGCAGCCGCATCGTCATCCACACCGTAATCTTGGCTACATTGTTCGCCGTTTCTGTCTCCATATCACCGCCCAAGCCTGCCAACCGGCGTGCCGGCTCGTGTCAATATGGCACTGTTCCGCCGAGACAGATACCTTTTACGGCCGATGAGCTGTCGCGCGAGTATGCCGAGCATCTGCACCGGCTCGACTTGAAGCATTACTAGAACTACTGCATAGCACTAGGCCGCCAGCCACTTCACAACCCCTTGGGGACGCCACCGACGCGGGCGTATAAGAGGGACGTGTCACGCTGCCTGATGGGTGAACACGGCCGTTGGGCGAATTGATGCACTAAAAATTGACTACTGCTCAACCGTCTCCGTCTCCGTCTCTGCATTCTCTGCCCCGTTATCTGCCTGCTCTACCTCGCTCGAGCGTCCGTTCCATGGCAGACCCTGCTGCTGTCCTCCCCACGCGCCCTGCTGCTGCTTCGGCTGCCCCCACGCGCCTTGCTGTTGCGCCGGCTGTCCCCACGCGCCCTGTGCCTGCGTCGGGCGCCCGCCTCCGTAGTTCGCTGGCGTTGGCACATAGACGACAACGGTCGATGCCGCCGGCTGTTGGCGCGGTGGTTGGCGCGGCGGTTGGGGCTGGTCCGCGCCGTTGTACCACGGCAGCCACCCGAAGACGTCGTCGGCGACGTCCTGGATCCCGGCGCCGATGCCTTCGGCAAGCTGGCCGACCACGCCCTTGGGCCGCGGTGTCTGCTGTGCTGCGGCGGTCAGTGATGGAACGGGTGCCATGGCAGGGACGTACGGCGTTGCGGGGCCGCGAGGGCGGTCGCTGCAAGGAGGAGAAGGAGATGCATGTTGACGGTGGTGGCTGACGGTGCCAGACGATGGTCATTCGGGTGCTTAAGTAGCCCTGATGGCACGCGCGGCCTCGGCGATCCTATTTTGATAGATTGGCTGGAGATTGTGCAGATTGTGCTAGGGCTGGCCTCTTGCGCCCCTCGACCGGGCCATTGATATTATAGCGAGTGGCACGGATGCGCTGGGCCAGCTCGCCCGCTGTGGGAGGCCCAGCGAATGTGCCTGTAATTGGGGTGGAGAGAGTTGTGTAGTCGATCGGCGTCGGCCAGTGCGCCCGCAGGGCAAAGACGACGCTGTACCGCGGTCCGTCCGCGACCACGCGATGACGTCCCGCGCTGTAGCGCCCGTTAGTCAGGAACGCGAGCTCGGTGCCCACGAGGAGCGTGCCAGCAATAGAGTTGCGCTCGATAGGCACCCATCCGTCATCCCAGACCTCGAGGCCAGGCGTCGTGCTGACGACGAGGGTGAGCAGTCCTAGGTCACAGTGCGCTGGGCGGTTAGCCAGGTCGGAAAAGCCGGAATCTGTGACGCACGCTCGGCAACAAGGCCCGCACCCTCGTAATCAAACACGCGCAGGATGCTGTGTGTGCCGTCGAAGCGACTCAGCGCGCCGGGCGGCATGGCGAGGGAGCGCTCGACGGCGGCCAGCGCTTCAAGGAGGAGTTTGCGCGCCTGCGTCCATATGGCCGCCGCGGGCGGGAACTGTGTCGGGGACGTCAACGTCAGCAGCTGCTTCTCGCCCGCGATGTGGGTGTAGCCGGGAACCTCCTTGGCGGCGGCGGGCTGGGCGAAGAAGGCCGCGGCCGCAGTGACGAGCGCGTCTGTATCCGGGGCGCTGGTAACGGTAGTCCAGCCCCGGGCAGCTAGTTTAGGCCAGTGCTCATCGTGCACGGGTGCGAACGTGACGTCTTTGAGCGGACGCCATCCTGGAGGTGGACCTTCCGGGGGATCGTACATTGTAGGTAAATTGGGGTGGAAGATAGTGGTATCAGCGGGTGGTATGGGGGAGTTGGTATCATGAGGGGGGTGTGGTGGTATGGCGACGAGTGAAGGGCGAGGGGTGGTGATAAGAATCGTGATGACGGTGACGTGGCTAATTTTGCGGCGCTGGCGGTGAAGGACATCGTGAGAGGGCCGAAGGGGCCGGTAGCCTAGGCTAATCTGACGTCACGATCGCGACTTCATCCCATGCATCAACTGCAACAGGACTAAGAGCAATAAGGCGTAGCTACATAGCGTGCCGCTGGTCCGGGTTTATCGGGAATTAGGTTTATCGTTAGCATGCTAGCGCAGTCAGATATTCGCATTAAGATGCGTCTACCAGTATCGATGATGTGCCGTACGCGACCAGTTGTTAGGTAGAGCTCGTTACCCGGCACTCAGCTCGTTACCCGGCACTGAGCGAGTTACCCGGTACTCTAGAGCTCAGGGTTCACCCCGCGGCGTTTTGTGAGGCATTGCCAGTGAACCGGGAGAGGAATCATTACTTTTCTTGGGGGACTTTGGACCCCTAACATATATTCGGCCTGGTACCGTAGTACTACGCACCATGCTGACGTACGCAACGCATGTGGCTTCTGGAGTGCACTCTGTCCGCTTTGGGACTCTTGAACCAACTGTCCCTGCGACCAGAGGTATATAAATGCTACGCCCAGTCAAAGTTTACAGTCATTCATCACAATCCATTAACCTCAACTCGAATAATCACACCTCGAAAAAATGGCAAAGGACATGTCTGATTCCGCCTCCAAGTGGTCCATGGTGGCCTTAAGACACGATCATTAAATATCTCATGTCCTCGAAAGAGAGGCAAGCGCGCCTGACCCATTCGCGCCCGACCCCAAAAGCAGTCGATAGTGACGAGCTTCGCGCTGAACGGCTGAGGGAACAGGAGGAAATCTTCGACTACCTTTGTACGAGTGGATAGGTAGGATGAGAACCCGATATGCTTCAGAATCACGACTATTTCATCGTAGACTGGCTGATGTGAACACGGGACGTAAGGCACAAAGGCACCAAGCAAGTACTGTTAAGGCACTCATGAGTATGGAAGGCATCGTTTGTATCCTGGAAAGGACCCATCTGTGAGTTGGGCAGGGAGTGACGGTCAACACTAGGCCTAAGGGCAGTTATTGACAGGGGCAGTGGAAGGCGATATGCGACTGCTGTTTACACACTGCTGAGGGCCCCGAGACGCTGCTGTCTTCTTTGTCATTTTCTAACCTTTTCAAAAGCTTACTTGTACTTTGCCTGTGACGAGGCCTTGCATACATCACCTACCCTCCATCTTGCTTTCGCCCACTCTGGCTACCATCCACAGTTGCAGATACCAACATTTGGTCCTGAACTCCAGCGGATCGCGCACCATCCTCCCAATGCCGAGGCATTCAAGCCATGCACCGCTAGCCTCAAAGAAGGAAAGCACCGGGCGGGTTCGTAGGTGCTTAAATCTACTCAACGTCGTCTAACAATGCTGATCGCTGGTGGTGTCCAGTCTGGAGTAGTGGGGCGGATGAAAGTGGGGCTCGCGCAAGCGCAGGCGCAGGCGCAGGCGCAGGCGCAGGCGCAGGCGCGACTCGTCAGACCCCTGCAAGCCGATCCCATCCTACTCAGTTTTGACATCAAGCCGCCAACTAGAACTATCAACTTCAGTTTTGAGAGTGACATGATGCTCCACGTTTGCACTCATTTTGGCTTGCGATGCTACTGCCCTCCCTCCGCTTCTCGCCCTGCGAGTTCCCACTGGTCCTCCTTCTGGGTTTTGGGGACAGCGTGTCCCTCGAGATAGGCTGTCGGTGGTCAGGCTGCGCCCCCCGGTGCCGGGACCAGCTGCAGCTGTTACTGGACGGCCAGGACAGACCGAGAATGCCTTTGCGCACTTGTCACAGCCTCCACGTAGTACACGGGGCTGGGAGCGCCAAGCACCCCCGCACTGAGTAATCCCACAGCAGCTGAGGGCCAGTGGCTCGCGGACCTGGTTCATTTCCCATCAGCTTTTCGCCTCTTTAGCATCTCAAAACTGAGCAACGAAGCGTCTTGACAGCTCTGAACCATCATGGTACGTATGTTCCTTCGCCACACTGCTCTTGCTCCTTAAGCTCGATGTATGCCGTTTTCACTCCCATGTGTGGTACAACTGTATTCACTGTATCTGAGCTCTTTCTGCCATCGCCTTTGGCCCTTACTAACTGGGTTCAGGACAAATTTTGGAACAGACAAAGGCGTAAACATGGCAAGAAACGCGATGAAGCCGGTGACAGGACCGAGCCCAGCGCAGCTGGTAATCATGTTGCATTCCGTGCTCCCGCCGGCCAACCCTCCACCGAGCCCAGCGAGCAGCGCGTGCCACCATCATCATCGAGTCCCGGCCCCACAGGTCGCGAGACGGTTGTACCCACATCGCTACCGAATTCGCGCACCCTAACCCTCGTCGCGGCGCCGAGCGGTTCTCCCGCTGTGGATATCATATTCGTTCACGGACTCGGCGGTTCAAGTCATGCAACCTGGGCCAAAGGCGGCAACCCGGAGCTCTTCTGGCCAGGTGAATGGCTTCCGAAAGAGCGTGGTATGGAAAAGGCCAGGATTTTCACCTATGGTTACAACGCGGATTGGTTGTCGACCGAAGCCAACAACCAGACTATTGGGAATTTCGCCATGGACTGACTGGCCTTGATGGCTCGTAGCCGAAATCATGATACACGCGAAAGCCACGAAATCGGAACCGTGCCTATCCTGTTTGTCGCCCACTCAATGGGAGGGTTGGTTGTGAAAAAAGCATACATCGATGCCCTAAATGCCCCCCCCCCGCATCAGGCGCACTCTGCGCATGATCGCAGCAAAAAAAGTCTCTTTGCAATACACCACATTCTCCCCAAAATGCCCATCCTCCGTCAGATCCCTAGCACCCACATTCTCCCGCCACGGCCTCAACATCGTCGGTGGAACCGCCTTTTCATCAGCCAAGAGATAATCGCACCACTCCGCGCCTAGCGTCCCCGCGAAGCCCATGAAGGACATTTGAATCGGCGCCGGCCGCGCCGCGAAGACTTCGTTGTGCGCGCCCCGCGTGTATCCGCTTAGGTTTACGAGATGTAGATACCGTCCGCCACGATTTGCGCGACGAGCTGCTCGACGGGCCAGAGCGTCGCGTCGCAGAATACAGGCGCCTCGCGCTCGATCTGCGCGCGGTGCACGGAGCCATCGCTTGCAGTCGTGGCATAATAGAACGCGCGTACACGAGTCGGGTCGTGCAGTCCGAAGACGGATTGCGTCAAATGCGCTAACGGGTGGTTGTTGAAGTTGCCGCTCACGTAGCCGACGTTGAGATGCGGGGCGGGCGGGGGCGGGGGGCGGTGCACGGTGGGCGGCAGCCAGAGGGATTTGAGCGTGGAGGTTGAGATGCGCAGACCGTTGCGCTATGATATGGACCGGACTTGCGCGGCGGACATCAGGGCCGTGAAGGTGTGGAACGGCATCACGGTGGGCGCGGGCGGGACGGCGAGACTAGCCGGCAGGAGAGGGCGCGTATACGCCGCGAGCGGGCGCTGGTGCGGGCGCACGTACAAGTCCTAATACCACTGGTAGACAAGGCGCTTAACGATGCGCTCAACCAACCTCACAACGCGCGCGCCCTCCCACTTGTGCCCCGCCCAGGTGCGCAGCGTATCAACCACAAACTTCTCCAGGCCCTTCCTTTCGCCGTCCACGGCGATAACGGGCAGCGTGCGCGCAATCTACTCCACGAACGCAGAGTTGATGCATCCGATCCCCCACTCCTCGCCGTCGGCGAGTTGTTTCCGGACCAGGTCGACGACGCGCTTGATCCATCCGCTGCTCTGCGCGCCGGGCTGCAGGCTGTCGACTAGCTCGCCGGCCTCGTCGACGTGCCAGCGGTCGCGCTTGCCGTCGGACGTGGCGATGCCGCCTCTGCCCTTCCAGTTACACACTGAGTTTGTTTAAAAGGAGGCGTGATATTAATGGAAACATCACAGCATCACAAGTTAGACCGAAGGTTTGTCCATGAACAAGTTGCTTAACTGTCAAAGTGGTGGGGATCCCGAGTCTACTTAGACTCGAGCCCTGTGGCTGAAACTGGGTAAGGCTGAACACAGCCACCGCTTTCCAACACTTGGAGTATTACGATGAGTTGGTCGAATTCCTGCAACCTAACTATCTGCTGATATATATACATAAGAGTGTCGAATACGCTTGCATAAACAGAAAGAACTAGAACATATTCGAACTCAATGATTACCAATCTGGTCCTTCTCGCCCCTTTGAACACTTTTCGGCGCAATGTTTTGATGGGGTGTGGTTAGTCAAGCAGTCAATCACTTAAGCAGTCAATCGATCAAGTAGTCAAGCAATGAAGCAGTCAATCGATCAAACAGTTCAAACGCTTATCAAGCCGCTCTTCATTAAACCGCTGATCAAGCAGCTCTTAAATTGTTCATCTGGGTAGCTTGAACCTGAATGGCTGGCCCGATCTGAACGGTTGGCTGAACCACGGGCTGCTGGACCGTGACTGCTGGCCGAACCTGACCAGGCTGGACCGGACGGTTGGCCGAGCCTGAACAGGCTGCTGGACCTGGATGACAGGCCGGACCGGCTTCCGAGCCGTCACTTGGATGCTGCCTAGTATGTCCGGCGCTGGCGTCATCTGGGGCTTCGGCTCCACCTGAATCGTCTCGCCCTGGGGCGGACCTTTGCCATTTGGCGTAGACACACGCCGCACCGGCGGCATCACGACATGGGCCGTCTTCCGCGGCTTCTCGGCCACAGCGGGATAGTGGTGCGCAACATGGGCCTTGTCGGAGACCAGCCTCGTCGAACAGGCTCAACCGGAGCGGCTCGCGGGCGCTGGCCCGTCGGCTCGACAACGCCGGCAGCCCCGCAGAACTGTACTCGGTGAGGGCGCCGGGATGCAGCAGCTGGCGTAGCTTGCGGAGTGACTGCTCGAGCAGCTGGGATGTACGGTGCGGGTTCTGCGCCTCGGTTTCTACGTCGAGCGGTGGGTGGGCGCGGCGCCGCTCGAGTAAATTACTGGCGCGTTAAGAGATTTTGGATGGGCAGTAACGTGTGCTCGTCCTGCCTCCACATTGAACCACCACGCCTCCCTCAAATCGCCCCGTCTTCGGCCTGTCGCCGGTTCCCCTACAGAACTGGCCCGGTTGGATCTGCAAGCGAAGCATGATGAGTATCGGGAGGGTCATATCTCGATCAAGCGTGGGCGCCTGTAGGGACCCCTGTTCCGTCTCTGCAGCGTCACCTCTGCCTGAACGTGACTTAGGCAACGCTACCCCGCACTCCGATTCTCCGCGTGGGGTGACTAGCGGGCTGAGTACGGGGTTGTACCGTGGTGGGGGAAGGGAGACGAGCTGAGGCAGTGGCGCAGGTGGCGACTGGGCTGGTGGCACGGGTGAAGTTGGTGGCGCGGGTGGAATTGGTGGCGCGGAGGAGATAGTGGCGCGCCCGGAGGTGGCGCTCAAGAATCAGGCTCTCTGTGCAGGGTCTCGGATGACATACACAGGATTATCCCCCTAGCATCCTAGCATAGCTTCACGTCTTTATCAATGGAGGCTAATGAGAGGACATGCTGTATGTGACCGTCTCCCTTTTCCGGCTTGAAACAGGTTGAGCTAGGGCCTGGCCTCGTCTTCGTCAACGCTTTGCTAGACACAAGAAGCTGGGAGTGGCAAACTTTCAGCACAGCCACCACATTCCATCATATCTTCTCTGCGTTGTGAAGGAATGGTTAATTCTAGATACTTCCAGATCCACAATGCATTGAAGCTATTACATCGCTGATGGTGATATTTTCATCCGCCATTGCTACTATTTGTAATTGGAGCATTCGATTTCAAAGCTGTCCCATTTCAATACGTAATTCATTGCCACTTTCGCTCTAAAAAAAGGTATAAAAAGACCATGGCCGCAACGGAGGTGGGTGGGGAGGAGGTTAAGAGACACTTCAGCAAATGAATTCCATACACAGCACTCGACCAGACTCATACCCTAAGCCAATCTTATCCCCGTGAATGGCGACGGCCTTCGGACTGCGATACTCGACTGGAAGCCAAAGACGTTCTTCCGCGCCTATGGTTATCCATTCCCCGACAATTCTGAAACGTGGAGTATCCGATCTGGAACCTGGCGACTGCTTGCCGTCCAGCCAGAAGGCCGCGGCGTTGATATCCTCATGGCCCTCGAGCGTCTGCAGCGCC